>JAMKCH010009218.1:0-62724 GCA_023653785.1 Ophioderma brevispina
AGAACACATATCAAAGAATGTATCCGATTTATTGAGCAACAGTCGAAATTGAAACTGCCAAACTAATAACTCACCGCATTCTAATTGGCCTAATGGAGAAACATGCTGGAATTTTCTGTCATGCATGAAGGGATACAAGGGACCAAACTTTTGGGGCCACATGGGGCTATTTGAGCAAATTCGCCAAATAGTAGCCCCCCCCTCGTATGCCTTTTACCAGATGCCAAAATTTTTCACGGGGGCTATTTTGTGAAAACGTTGAGGCTAATCGGTCCCCTTAGCCTCGTTTATTTTGTGACCTGAAGGATATATCTTTTTTTATTACATAAACTTTTTTGGCTTATTCACTGTATTGTGAGTTTATACATTGGCAAGCAAATTGGTCAAATAAGTAAAACAAAAATAAAAATGGTTTGAAAAACATGCCACTTTACATTCCATAACCTATAACTCAACTACTTGAAAAATTCTTACAACTCCTCTTGTTTTCCAACTACTTTACTTGGAATCTAAGTTTACTATCAGAACCAATGGCTTCCCGAGATACATCAACTTACATGTGATACTGATTGTAAGCACATGAATACATATCCTATTACTTGTGACAGCTGTTAGAGAACTTAATAGGTCCTTTAACATGTCCCCGCTCAAAGGTTACTGTCAAAATCATTTCAGATTTTGAATGGTTTGATCAAGTTGATATGTACCCGTGTTAATAAACTATTGTGAATTTTTCAATCTGAACGGTGTAAATACTTTATTCAGTTCCTGATAACACCCGTGCTGGCGAGTTCGACTAAAGACATTTTGTCAATTTTAAATAATTTTTAATTATAAAATTTATTCTTGTAAATTTTAAACCAGAAATAACTTCCTTCTAAAGCTGTCTGAGTTGTACAAAACAAATAATCCAGGAAAGATAGTAATTTTACCAACAAATTGCAGTAAAGAAACTTTGGTGGCATTATATTTGAAAGTTGATACCTACTTTGTTTGTTTTTTAAAAAACATAAACATTTAGAAATTGATTTACGACAGCTCTACAATTTGTGTCATATTGTGTCATCATGGTTACACCAAACATTGTTACAAGACAACATTACAATTTCTCTTTAATAAACTCTGAATAGCCAAGATAGATTGCAATAGTTCAACAAAAAACAAATTCTTATTTTACAGAAAATATTTTGGCAAACTATACAGTTAAAGATAGCCTTCAACTTTGTTTGGTTAAAAACTTAAAATCTTTTCACTATGGAACATAAACGTATTGATGCATTGACCTCGCTCACACACACAGAAAAACATACATCTACAGTAAAAGCACAACTACAATAGAATATCCTGATGATGTAGTTTATAATTACAAGATATACACTGATGAATTAGTCATCACCAGGCCTGTATCAAGTGAGAATGACCATTTCAATCATCTTCATTTTCATTTCTGTATTAGCAAACCCAAAGAAATATGCTTTATTTTTACATTATCAAACATACAAACCTACTTTACCTATGACATAGCCATGATACATTGTAATAAATAATAAAACAGATTATTTTTGTCGGCGGCGCTGCTTAGCGACCTGACTATAGAAACCACTGCTGACCAAAAAAATTGCGAGGAGTCTATTTCTATAGCTGAAGGCATTTCACGTAAAGGTTTCTTTATGAAAATGCTCTACGTACTACTATGAATTTTGGAGTTTTAGTGTTGGGTGTGTAATGTGATGCAATTTAGACAAAAGGAATAACCATCTCATTTTGCCATGTTTAAATGGCCTTAAAAAAGCCATTTCTTGATTTAGTCTCTGACAAGACTGGACTTTTGTGATGAGAGTTTGGATAAAACGTGGCAGGGATAGATAAAGGGTGAGTAACAAATAGGAGAGTTATAAGTAAGGAAAAATGATCAGGCCCCGTAGAGTTATACTACGTAATGATTGAACTTTTACCTGTATTGGTTGTTTATTTAGACGAAGTTTTAGGGTAACATCTTTATTGAAATGATAGGAAGGTGTTTAACCTATAGTTAAATTAAAGCTTATAACTTGGGGAGCATTTTAACACATTTTGCGCCCATTGGGCGTTTTTCTATTTTCTTTGAAATGACAGGAAGGTGTAACCTATGTTAAATTAAAGCTTACAACTTGGGGATTCAGTTTTAACACATTTTGTGCCCAATTGGGTGTTTTTTTCTATTTTCGTGATTTGAAATGATAGGAAGGTGTAACCTATGTTAAATAAAAGCTTATAACGTGGGGATTAAGTAACACATTTGCGCCCAATGGGTTGTTTTTGCTTTTTCTTATTTGGAAATGATAGGAAGGTGTAACCTATGGTTCAATATTAAACTTATTTTTTTTTTAACTTGGGGATTCAGGTAACACATTTGCCCAATGGGCGGGTTTTTATGAATTTTCTTTATTTGAAATGAAGGAAGGTTGTAAACTATGTAAATTAAGCTTATCATCTGGGGGATTCAGATTTTAACAAATTTGGGACCCATTTTGGCGTTTTCTGCTTTCTTTATTTGAATGACAGGTAAGGTGTAACCTTGCTAAATTAAAGCTTATAACTTGGGGGTTCAGTTTTATACACATTTTGCGGCCCAATTGGGCGTCCGACCATATTTTTCGATTTTCTTTGAAATGACAGGAAGGTGTAACCTACATGTATGTTAAATGTAAGCTTTAACTTGGGGATACGTTTTAACACCATTGCGCCAAAGTGGGCATTTTCTATTTCTTTTAAAAGAAAAACAGGAAGGGTAAACTTATTTAAATTAAAGCTTACAACTATGGAGGTCAAAATGTCACACACAAAGGTCAAGGAGATCAAGTTGTAAACTAGGTGATTGGTTCTAATGCAATTTATGCTCAGGTATCAAAAAAAAACAATCTACTTTAAATTCAGTTATGAGATTTCTTTTAGACATGTTTCTGTAATAAAAGTGCGGGGAAACTTAAAATAGGAAACCATCTCTCCTTTAAATGCTTTTTAAGTTGTTCTTATTTTGTAAAAATATGGCCTGGCGACCCGACACAGTTTTTTTAAATCTTGTGTGAAAGAAATATTTGGCAAATAGAAAGGATTTATGATGGCGTGTATTTTATTGTGAAACACAAGAAAATGCATTTAATGAGACATTATACTTCTCGATTGCATTGACTCTGGTCTTATACATAGGAGAATATTACAAGTTTACAATACCAATCCCCATGTTGGAACATTAGACAAGTGTCACCTTTTAGTCACCTCTTTATGACAAGCAGGAAATACATTGGGCAAAATCTTAACCCCGAACCTGCAGGGCCCTTTTCAGTATGCCTATTTATCATGTCACCCGATCATGCGCGGGGGGGGGGGGCCAAAAAATAGAGATGGAACATATAGAAAATAAGAGGGAAATGTGAATGGGGGCGTAAAATATGCGAATTAATTATGCAAATTAAAAAAAACAAAAAAACTAAAAAATCCCAAAATTAAAAAATAAAACAATGCAAGTTGTGAAATAATATTCAGAATCCCCTGGTAAATACCTAATGGGAAGTCCATGTAGTTCAACCCCTTCAAATTTGCATGAAGGCACAGCAATTATAGATCTTCAAATGCTCTTTTAATGTATAAACACCATTGACTGGTAAATCACATGGTGAAGCTTGGATCAGCGAATCTTGAGAGAAGTTCTGGTGGTTTGTAGCATTAATAATGGACAATGCAGGAACTTAATAGCGTATAAGGATTATGCAGCTTTAATTTAACATTCAAATTTGACCGCCAGGAAATCAAAATATGTCCATGAAATGAGGATAGTTGCAACATATTTTAAAGGTTGTTGATGATAAGATTGATCAAAATGTAATGCACCATCAGACGCATTACTATTTGCACTCAATGAATCATACCAAAACACAAAATGTCTTTTTTTCTTGTGGATGGTCCTCAAGTAACATAATTGTTACACGCCAATACACTGGCATCCTCTGGCCTGTGTTACAATTTGATCTGTGTTTCTGTAGTTTAGACTGCAATGATAACACGGACCTCCAAGGATGGTGCATACAAACATTTCCTAAATAATACATCAAACACCAGCAGAATCAACTAGAAATTGTACCCAATTCAGAGATAAAAAAATACTGTACTGGTATGGCAACCAGTTTAACGACAAAAAAAAATAATAAACAACCTGTTCTACGGGCAAACAGACCTCCAAGTTTCCAAGTGGGGGTAGTCAGGAAGGTACACTCCTAAAAATTGCATACGATTTGTAAAAAACATGCAATTCTTGCTCCACAGACAGCTTACATACGTCACAGCACACAACTACATATGCATGCGGGCTTGTGCATGCTGTGGGTGCAACAAACAGTACGCAAAAACACACACAGAAGACTGACTATCTATGCAAGGATTTGTTTAAAATGAATACGTGAGATAAAAATATGCAATGTTTACAGTTTTGCATTTTCCAACAAATTACTGCCTGGTCACAGATGCCTAGTACTTTCATATTTTAAAAGTGCATGTGGTGATCCAGCAACTTCTGGTTTTATTCCTTGATCAAAAGAATCCTTGAGAAAAGCTTATTCTCAAAATTTGAGTGATCCGATCTTTGCGGTTGGTGTTATGAGCAATTACTGTTTCCCACGCGTACGGTCCCAAAGGCTTACTTGCTGTAATTTCGTCCGTTACGGACCAGGAAATACCAAAATTGCCAAATTCTTACAGGTGCGACCCGAATTTGCACGTAAGATTTTGGCACATATGGATTACTAGGGCTAACGGTTAGAGATATTAAAAATCTCAAACATTTTAGGTAGTGTCTGGGGGATAGGCTGGGATCACGAAAATGACCCTTAAGTAGTTGTTTCCATCCTTTCCACTGACCAGTTTGATTTGGCAAATCACACGTCTGAACAAGGGTCAAATGAGGGTTATCAGGTACGTCATGACAGACTGTCAACAGTTTCTAGTGCCTCTCTTAGAGCTCCAAGTTTAGTACATTCCCCTAGCAGAGGGGATGGATATTTGGCTATAGCCCAGGCTAGTTAAATTCAGAAACTCTAGAGGGCGTCCCAGTTAGGCTAGTTATTTCTGGCTGCTAAGGCTAGTTATTTTGTGACCCTCAGGGCTAGTATTTATTGGTCCCCTCGGGATTTGAAACTTTTTGGTCCTTTGGGAGACTTTTTTGTACCAGGGGGACTACTTTTTGTCCCTTGGGATAATAAGTTTTGGTCGCTAAGGCTAGTTATTCTGGGTTCCTTCAGGTAGTCATTCTGGTGCTCCACTAGTATTTTCTGCACTTAGGCTAGTTGCTGGTCATCAGGACTATAATTCTTGGCGCCAGGCTAGTTATTGGGATCACCAAAGACTAGTTATTTTAGTCCAAAACACAGTCATGTTAATATAGTTGTTAACAAGCAGAAAGAAAACAAGAAGAAAGAAATAAGGGTGAATTCAGATATTGATATCTCAGGGTCAGGAGGATTGACATTGAGAACAATCAGCATAGGACTCTTGGGGTTGGGGTTGGGATAGTCCTGGAAAAATGTCAACTAAGTGGAATACCACTTTTATAATTCCATGACAAATTTAATGAGCACTTTAACACATAAAAAGTGTATTCTCGTGCCCAGTGGCGATGGCAGTGAGTAAAAATTGGTTGTGGACAAAGAATGCACAACATGGCATACATTTGATATAATTAGAAGTTTTCAACGAAGAGTTTGTCGAGCCTTGTAAGATGGTAGCTGTAAAGGTGCTGAACATACCAAAGTGGAATAGTTAATGGCGTGTGGTTATGATTTTAAAGGAGAAAAATACATGTTAATTATTTCTAGTGATTAAGTTAGAACCTTAAATCTACCAAGTGCTATAGCAGTATACTTCCCAATTCCCGATGAGTCAGTATTGAATGAAACAAGGTTGTTTAATTAGCAAGCATGCAAGGAAAACAGGTTGTTTACAGGGTAATCAACGTATTCAAGTGCACTGCTTTAAGAAAACGGATGGCACATGTAAGATATAGTACATGCATTGAAGAAACTCCAGTTTGTTAAAAGTCTGGAGCGCTATATAGATTGAAGGATCAAAAGCCATGCTCTGTTTCTCAGGTTCACAGACGTATCCAGGAGGCAATCTCTAAAAATGCTACACATTATTTGGTGGAAAGAAAGAAATATGGAAAATGAGCAACATCAATCAAAGTGGGGGGAGGAGATTTAGTTGCAAATACCAGTCATTACAAGCAATCCATGTGAGTTGCATCAAGCCCTGATGTTAGCTGTTTTCAAAGGGACTTCCAGTAGCCTACTGCCTGACAGGACAAATTGAGGTTGAAAATAGGTCAGAGTTTGTGGGCTTCAGCTGTGAGGATACAAGAACAACATTTCCCCTGCCACAGTAAAAATACCAGCAACTGAAAATTGATCAATATAATACATCACAGTCCTGAAATTAATTAATCTTTGTTAATACACAACATTCTACTATTGAAAGGTATTAAATATGGTTTGAGGACCAAGAAAATATTTCTGGCTTTATATGGCTCTCTAAGCAACTCAGAACATAACTAGCTGAGACCAGAAAATAACTAGCTTGATGAACTACTACTCTACTAATACCTACTCTAAAAGACCAGAAAATAACTAGTCGGAACATCCAAGAAATAAATAGTCTGGGGAAACATAAAAAAATAACTAGCCTGAGCAACAGAAAATAACTAGCTTGGGCAACCCCCAAGAAATAAACTAGATGAGGACGAGGAAAATAACTAGCTCAGTGACCAAAAATAACTAACCTGAGCGACCAAATATTACTCTCCCAAGGACAAACAATTATTCTCCAAAGGAAACAAAATTATTCTCCCAAGGGCAAAAAGTAAAATAACTAGCCTGAGTGAACAGAAAAGAATAGCTGAGGGTAGACCAAAAAAATAAAATAGCCTTCTTAGCATCCAGAAGAAAAATTACTAGCCTAAATGGGACGCCTCTGGAGTTTCTGAATTTAAATAGCATTGAGCTAACTAGCAAAATCCTCCCCTTGCAGAAGGAAGGGTATATAGGTTTTTTAACAGGGACATGGACAAGAGTCACAGGACATGATGGATAAAATGTCTGATTATGGCTTTGTACCTATGAATACTTCCAAGATGAAAAGTTATTTAATTTCCCCAAAATGGAGTTACTCCACAATATAAATTCAACATTAAAATTTCTTTAAAAGGGAAACCCAACCTTGCGGCAAAACGACCTTTGTTGTGTACAATTATCCACAAAAGACTGCATAGCCATAAAAAAACTGAACTGTAGTGGCAGTAAGCTGGGCAAATCAATTAGCTTGGGAGTTAGCAGACATTTCTAACACATCTTGAGTACCGGTACAAAGGTTTGAGTGATTAAAGGTGCAACAAGAGATTTTTTGCATCCATATATAATGTCATATGTAGTGATTTCATATAGATAAGACCCCGATAGATTTCTTACCTTGCAATTGGCTACAAAAATGCCCTGCAAATTTTGTTATGTTAATTTCAATGCAAAACATAGGCTGAATTTAGTATTTGCTCCTATAGTATGAGAAAGTTCACAATTTTTGTATCAGTTTAATAACTTTACATGTGGATATTTTTGAGAGAAAACTTTACATTAGTGCAAACATCAGAATTTTCACATTGTTTTTAGTAACACCTGATCAATGTGAAATATCTTGTTGCACATTTAAATCTGTAGACAACCTGAGAGAGATCCCTAAAATGCAATTTCTATGTGCTGCAAATGGTGCCATAAGGAGAGGGATCTAGAGATTACACAGGGTAACATTTTTAAATTGATCCAATCATATTGGAAAGTATATACCATGTTATTTGTTTAACCATAAAGGATTCCTAAAAAGTAGTGTTTGTACTATCTACGGCTTAAGTCTTGGAGTTACAGGCAAAAATAGCCAAAATCGATAAAAGGGGTCAAATGCAGTTGTGCAGAGTCAAATTTTAAAGTTGCTCCAATTAGGATTTTAAAAAAATGGTGCAAATTATTGATGGAGCTCATAGCAATAAAATAAATAGTTTTGGCTGTCTTAAATACTTACTTACCAAAGTATGGGCAAAAAAAGGTAAAACCCAATTGTTTGGCAAGCTCTCGTACTAAATGACTTTTTCTGATATTAACAATTCTAGTGTGCCCCAACCAAGGTTTGCAAAAAAAAATTGAAAATTTGCATGTTTCTGTCACAATCCACTCACATTTCAACCAATTTTCAACCAATTCTGTGCAGGACGCCATAGCTGAAAATCCTCCTACCTTACGAGAAAAAGAATAACATACACACATGTATTTCAGTTAGAAATTTGAAAATTGGAATACTAAATAGTGCAATTGAAATCATTATCTCACTTAAAGTAGATTAGTAAATAGACATCAATTCATAATTTTGGTTCCACATAATTTAAATATAAAAAAATATGTTTGTTAGTCTTCTTTTAGGGAGTCAGTCTTTTTTTTTTCTTGTCCTGTATTATCACTGCCTTTTCAGTTTCCCATGGGCTACTGTAAACTGATTAAAATGACAGAATGATAGATGATATTATGAACTCTTCTAATTTATTAAAGTTTGATGGTGACCCTATATGACATCAGCGGACAAGATAACTCAATCAGTTAAGCGCTCGACTCCAGTGTATTGTGCTCATCCATGCGTATAGGCATGCGTTCAAGCCCTGTGAGATTCAGCTATCTTGTAATTTCCCTGGACAAGAAATTAACCGCTTGGTTGTCCTGATTTACCCATGCGATATTTGGGAAGCTGGTCCCGGCTGCGATGGTTATCTCGATGTATGTTTGCTGATAAGGGAAAGCACTGATCCTGATCTCCTGCATCCCTTGAAATGATGCTAAATGGTTTATTGTATGGTTGGGCCACAGTGATCAGTGGCCATTTGTGAAAGTGCTTAGAGGCCAAATAGCATAAGGTGCTATATAAATCTCTGCTATTATTATTATCAGAATCAGAGACCTGGGGCCTGTTTCACAAATCGATTGTAAATTTTGATTTATCAAGCGTAACTCAATCAAGTGTAAGTTTGAACTTACAATCAAGTTAAAAATCAAACTAACAATGGATTGTAAGTCTTTGTGAAACAGGCCCCTGATCCAAGACCAGACCAGTGAGGCTGTTCAAATATACCCTATCCTAGCCAGGTCAGGTCAGGTTTCCTTTTAGGGCCTGCTACTGGTATCCTGGTAACCAGTACAACCTGTCCCAGGGCCGAGTTGTCGGCGGCTAAACCGTCACCCGCATCGATTTTCTAAGGAATGAGATAAGGAGGGTAGCTGGTTACCCTGGTAGAATGAAAAAGAAGATCTACCTACAAGGGCGTCAGCTCTTGAGAGCTTGGCGGCCATCCAGCACATGCTGCCTTGTATGGTGGGCATAGTTGCCCAAAGGCTAGGCCCCCTGCCGAAAACTGTGGATTGGCGTCAGGAAGGGCATCCGGTCAATTATCTAATTTGCTCCAATAAATCCTCGCACAGCAGTATTGCTGAGTGTGAGGTGTATCCAGCCACCCCCGTTGACGGGTACAAAACCGGATTTAAAACTTTGGTTTTACTACTACTATTAGCCCTTCATCAAGGTGTTGCACTTTATTTTTTATTTCCTACAGTCCCTGTACACGATGTGGTATAGCTCCCTCTCAAGTTGAGTCTCTTGCACATCGCCTTTCTGCATTTATTTTGTGTGTTTTGTGTTTCTTTATTTTTCGGGATAAATCTTCCGTAACCTTTCCTGGGAACTGATTGGGCAATACATAGCATGGCGCCGAATGAATATGTTGCGGTCAAACAAATGTGATACTACCGTCTGGCGGCATTGTTTATGTTACTGTCGGGCATTTGTCTTGTGGTTAAAGAAAGGGTTCAGTTGAAAGATAATCTTTGGCACAAGCAATCAATTAGTAGGTACAATCCCCCATATGATGACCACATAATACTTTGATTGACACATTGCGCTTGCACAGAACTATCCCTATTTGTGCAAAGACGCCTCGTTCCGCTCCGTCGAAGGCTTCACCTTCGACACGCACCTCCGGCGATCATGGTTGAGGCGACTTTGACAAAGACTAACCCTATCTGAGACCTGGGACTGGGTAATGTTACCATTTGACTTTTGATTTTCAAAGTCCATTTAAGCCATATTGTGGACTGTTTGTCCAGTTTTATCATGACATAAACAACAAAATCATCATCTAACACAGTCCTCCTAATTTAATAGTACTCTATCTGAGACTGAAACTGAAAACCATATACCCAATGTGAGACTGACAGAGACAAAAGCCAATTGCAAGTTTCAAACTTGAGACTTGGCCAGATCTCACATATTTTTACCCAACCAATAGACCAGTTATCTCCCAGGACATGTCTTAGGATTCCCAAGATAAGGACATATATTGTAAGCTATTGTACATTACTACATTTTTTTTTGTTCCACACTTGCACTCTCCTACTTTTCCTCCAACATCAATATATTCTGTAGGGGCCAAATATATGGCTTATGTCAGAACCACATAGCACACAAAGGGTCAATGTGAGGAAGTGTGAAATTTCATCAGCAACTCCCATGTGAGTATCCTTTCTAAAGGGTTTCAATGAATTGCGACACAATTTAATAATGTTACTTTATTAAATCAATTCGATTTCTCAACTGATGCAACAACATTATGGGGATTAGCCTATGATGAAGTGCCAGCATACCATGTGTGCCCCATAGATCCTCTAGAAGCTACTGGGTTCATTGGGCGTCCCATTATGGGGTGAAAAACTGTGAGGGTTGCCTTCCACACTCTTGTGAATTACATGGTATGTCTGGATGGACACACACACGGACGGATGGATAGTGGGTTTTGAGTTTTACTGTGAAAGGTTACGTTATGGTGGGATGTTAGTAAAAGCAAGTGTGCTACTTTGACCCTTTCTAGGGTCTAAGATGTAACTAAAGCCAACTTTTTGTACATCTTTAGGAAAGGGATAGTTATTTTACTCTAAAATATTTAAATTGAAATAAGTCCTGAGTTCTGATCAAAACTGTGTTTAAATTTTTCTACAAGCCTACTCCTTGTTGCACATCATTTCAACTACTAATTACTAATGTCCTGATTGCCACTATAACTTGTCTTAAATTAGACTGTGTGCATGATCACCATCCATGCAATCAATACTTAGTGGCCGTTAATTACAACTATTTATAGTCAACACAGGAAGATGTAATCAGCTTCTTTGCTAGGCTGTAATTAGAATTAATATAAAAAACTGTACACTTTTCACAGTTTGAGATGAATCAGATTTTTCATATAGTTATTATGTGTAGGTACAACAATATATTATAGGATATTGTGTAAAATAAAAATACTAGGCAATCCCCGGGTTTCACGATCACCTGGCTTTTTTAAAGCACTACTTGTTTGAAAACCTTTTTTGCAATTACCCAGCTTGTGGGGCGCGTATCCACTAACCAATAAAACTTGATCTGGTCCAGCTCAAGCTACACCCATCCACCAAGTTTTGTGACCGTACGACCCCCGGCCAAGAAAAAGGGCAGACAGACACACAGACAGACATGGCGATTTTTCGGTACGGCTCAATTTCCGGTTCTCGACTTCAGAAAATGCTAGATCTACTCATTTCATTTCAATAAACAGTTTGTAAAAATAATATTCAAATATGAATACATGTACTGGATACTACTATTCTATGTCCGCCTATATTTAAAATTCACTGTGGCATTTAGTTTTAAATTTACCATGTTGATTTTCAAACTTACCCACACCAGCTGATGGTACCTTGTACTCTGCAAAAAAATGTGACTAGGGTAGGGGTGGTGCCAGGGGAGAACGGCTGCCCCCTGAGAGTTTCAAAATTCAGGAAAAACAGGGATTTTAAGCAATTAATTGTGTAAAAATTAGGTTTTAACCTATGAGTTAAACTTGTAATGTCCCCCCCCCCCATGACGTTTCGCCCTCTAATGATTTTACCCTGGCACCGCCCCGGGACTAGGGATACCGGCTTTGACCGGGAAAAAAAAGCTTGAAATCATGCTAAATCAGCCTTTTTTGCCTGCTCATCAGGACATTTTCAAGCTCCAACCAGGAAAATCTGCCTCAAACTACCTCCAAAATCTGCCTCAAACCAGGAAATTGCCCCCTCTGACAAGTGACCCCTGTTACACCACTGCTGAACATAATGTGCTCAGTAGGCCTATGTCTTTTTGGAAAATTGGCACTTAATTGTTGTGCAGAAACAAATACTGCATGGGTTAAATCAACAAAATGACAAATTTGATTTTAAAATCCCTTATTAATTTAGCTATTAGTCTTTCACCTTGAGGTTAACAGTTGTTCTTAATCAGTTTTGACGTTTTAAAGAAAAGAGGTAGTGCCCATCACTCTTCATATTACGCAGTCAATGCCAAATGGGATGAGACATAGTCACTTAAGTGACCACATTACGGCTTATTTCTTTTGGCACGTGTAAGTCATCTCAGTTTCTTAAGAAACGTGAAGTAGTACAAGATTTGTTGGAAATTACTGTCTGGAAGCTTATATTCTGAGCGTATTCTCAGGGATATTATAAGGACAAGGACAAATACGAAATCCTTTTCCTGACTATATAATGGACTGTGTATACCAATTTATTTTTAGATACAATACAAAACTTCTGAAGCATGCAGTGTTGGTTGTATCTGTCACAAAGTCATTACATTCCTGTATTACCAAGAGTGGTTTACTAGCTATTATTCAGCAATGAAGGTTGTGTTTTCACAGCCAACATTGAAGAAACACTTTGGTAAGAACTGTGTTTTTCATGATTGAACACGAAACTTTCAAAATTTCCCTCCCAAATGCCCAAATCATGCCTATGTGTAAACAGCTGAAATTTGTCCAATCTGACCAAGATGTTCACTCATGTTCAGATTGACACAGTTCAAAGATTTTGATCCTTCAGTTATTAGGCCTGCAATATCTGTGCCTAAGGGAGGGTTAAAGGTCCATGGCCCGATCGCTAATAGCCTCGTCCCCAGAAGCCCCAGATTTTACTGGAAGTGGTCAACATTTTGGTATCAGAAGAAAGCTACTATTTTTCTCATTTACCCTGTGAAATCTTAGAGCCAAAGGATGTTTGGTTTGGAAGTTATGAACGAAAATGTGCCCTATTTTGGTCGACCAATATTAATTTTACACAGTACTCTATGGGCTTACAAAATCATGTTTTTAGCGCTCGCATCAAAACGAATTGAAATATCGGCGCAGTACTTTACAGATGGGGTTTTGGAGTGAAGGACAATCTATCAAGATGAAAACTTCATATCCTTAAATCAGGCCATCCCCCTTTAATATGACGGGGGAAAGCAATTTTTGGCAGGCCAAAAGGGGTGGGGTAATATTTCTGGAGGTACATTCTGCTAGGTTTGTTTTTTTTTGGCCATAATATGGCTTAATTAATAAACATTCTATCTTTTGTGCGATTTTGGGGTGCGGTCGCACCCCTTGCATATGGGCCTGAATGGAGGGAAAGCAATTTTTGTCTAAAGGGGAGGATGGCACACCATTTGGAAAAGTCACTGTCCCCCACACCCCAGATAATTATTGCAAATGCACTCCCAGGAATGATCATAATCCCCAAAATTTCCCGTAAAACATGGTTCTTGAATTCACCGCTTTTTTAAGCACGCTAAAGATAGACTACAACTTTGTATTAAAGGGTCATTCGGGGATTTAGTGGAAAGAGTGCCATCATTTTTGGGCGAGGGTAGCCTGCGGGCTACCCGCTCTATTCGCTTGGGTTTTGACCTACTTTTCAAATAGCAGTGTTGCAGAAAATATTTGTGCCGTTTATATCCTCTAAAATCTACATGTGTGACAGTTTATGAAATGTTGTGCAATTTTACATCATATGGATATGTACTCAATAAGATAGGCCCAGCGAAAACCTGAACGTACATTTACAAAAAGATATCAATGTTCAAAAGAGTAGAAAAACAGGGCAATATTATCGGAGGTTCCTGAGAAATTTTACAGTGATTTGCTGGTTAACAGCGTCTTTAAATCATTATGAGTGCATTGAATTAACAGATGCTTAAACGTTTGGCACCATATGCAGCAAGTCGTGGGCGATATTATCTATGGCGATATCAATAATTAAAAAAATTCCTTTAAAAAGAAAAGGGCAAGTCAAGAGGAAATATCCATGTAATTGGTATGTGAAGGTATTAGTAAAGATGATTGCTTTATTTTTTAATACTTGAGCCAATGGTTCAAATGAAATCCTTATTTCTTTTAGGTAAATCAAGGGGACTATGCTGTGGATCACGAAATGCCATTTAAGAATGTTTTCATTTTGATGTTGTGAATACAAACGTTTTCAAAATCTTTAACTATCCAAACGGTTGGATTGATGCCTTTATGTAAGGGAGGCTTAGAGGAAATATGAATGGCCAGATTTTGATTGGATCAGCCACCTTTAATAATGAGGTTCTTAAATTTTTTTGCTGCATGCGTAGTACTATTGATTGATCATGACTGAAAATACGAACTTGTCGTAAATACTATCACACACATTCTACTATTACATTTAGACATGGTTGAAAAGTGCATTACTTATTGCAATTATTTACAGTGAGGCAGTAGTTTAACCCTAACCCCACAAAGACACTTTCCCAAGGGGACCACTGAATCTCACAAAACCATACAGCAAAGGATATCTATCACATATAAATCACTGAATCTCACAAAATCACACATTTCATTCTTGACTAGGAAATCACTGAATCTTACAATAGCTCACAGTATAGAATTAACTTATATTTAAATCACTGAATCTCACAAAATCACACTGGTGTCCATACATCGTAAACCACTGAATCTCACAAAATCTCACAAATAACTTAGTGCCGAGTGTTTAATCACTGAATCTCACAAAGTCTCACAATATGTACCACTGGTGTGGTTTTGTGAGATTTTGTGGGTTAGGGTTAATGGTTGCAAAAATGATCTGCAGTTAAGTATAGACGTAACTATGTGTTCACCCAGCTTTCTTGTTTACTTGGTTTTCTTGCCAAATTGAAAGCGACCTTTGTCCTGTGTGTGTGACCTTTGACCTCAGACTTGTTCTTTGCTCAGGTTAGCGGTCCTTTAGGCCTAATTTTGTGGTTATATGGCATTTTTATGCAAATTGACCTCCAGATGACTTTTGATTTTTTGGGGGTCACCCTGAAACCCTGATAATAAACCTCAGGCTGTTGTTTTCTACCTGAATGCCAAACATCAGCTCCATAGGTCAATGTGCGTCAAAATGCATAGTCGGACAGACAGATCTCATTTTTAGTAGTACTAGTGCATTTCCCCTGTGTGTGACCTTTTACCTAGATGCGTGTGACCTTTGATCTCAGATCTCATTTTTTTAGTAGTATAGATACATGTAGATTGCAATTGCACACTTCTTATCCCTAACAAGGCTCTAGACCACAAAAAAAGCACACAAGGTAATATTGTGGTATATTGTGGTATATGATAGTTACAGAACCTACAATATTTTGTGGTAGTTTGTGGTATGTGATCTTATCATTGACATATAAAGTGTGGTACATTCACGTACATCCCGCACCCGACCCGCGCCCATGTAAGCCTATAACACCAAGGTTCCCCTGGGCCCGCAACTTCTCTTGGCAGCCCTGTACATTGTGGCCTATGGTGCAGCTTTTTGTTTATTACTGTGGTATATTGTAGTATATGATGAGTTACTCCAATTTGGTAGATCTAACTACTAAGCATACACCACAATATACCACAATCAAATTTTGTGGTAGTCTGTGGTCTATGGAAGTGCAAGTATGATGAAAGTTGTGGTATATTGTGATCTGTGGTACGTCCTCACAATATACAGCCTGCAGTGTTAGGGTTATAAAATGTAATATTTACGAGTAAATATGGTGGAATGACAGGTAAGATGTCATGAAGTAACAAATGTTTTAAGTTTGTATATGAATTGAAATAGTGCAATGGCGTGGGTGAACATTTTTGAAAAATTAAGTCTTTGGGTGACAGAAGTAAAATTTAAGAAAATAAAATGAAGTCATTGGGGGACAATGTTGCTGAACGTAGTAGCTTTACATTTTGGGAAGGCCACTGTTGGTAACCCACGCTTTAGAAAGGGTGGGTTTCAAAAATTCTAAAAAGTGGTAAAAGGGTGGGATACTGTATTTTATTGCTATAAAGGGTGGTTTTGTAAAAAGGGTGGGTCAGAAATAAAAAGGGTGGGTTCTGATAATAAAATGCAAATTACTATCTGTGCAATCATGTTTGCCATGATGCATCCCAACTTGAAAATAAAAAGTGTCATAACATCCAACAAGTTAGGTTCCCCTTAAATACAAATGCATTTTTGTGGGAAAAGTGGATTTTAATTGACAAACAATTGAAAATTATCTTACTCTGTACGTTATCTACACATAATTGGTAAAAAGAAACAATGGTATGACAGCTGTAGAATTTCCAATGAATTATAAAAAAGGGTGGGTTATTACTTTTCAATATAAAGGGTGTTTTCATAAAAAGGGTGGGTTAAAAATAAAAAGGGTGGCTTACAAACACCACTGCCAACTATGGAAGGGCTTTATAATATAATATTGAAAAAAAATGTTAGTGATCACGGTGGTACGTGTGCCGAATCCTGTAATATACTTTACGTCCGTCGGAATGCAAAATATCCGGAATTGCTTTTTCCAGTTCTGCTGGTGAGTCTGCAGTGGTCAATCTTGTGGTACGCAAGTATAGCGTTGATTGTTTTCCTGAATAAGGTGTAGTAAATCGTAAATGTAAGAGGGATATGAAGCCCCTATTCACTCTGTGTTAAATATTTACGTTCATGTATGCCTCGGCTAAGTATGTGCAAAAAGTCACATAAGTCAACTTGTAAAAACTCCCACAAAATGTCATCTTACTAATCCCTTCCCATACCTTTTACTTGGATATTTCTCCTTGCCTTGCCCTTTCCTTTTTAAAGGAATTTTTATTTTTACAGTTTTTTTACTAATAACATGGCCCGTATTCCCAAAAAGGGTTTAGCGCGATTTTAAGCTAACGAACGTTTATATGAGCGATAAACGTATAGCTTAAGTAAGCTTAATTCAGAAAGGTTTCGTTTTAAAGTTAAACGCAATTTGAAACCTGCCAAAAGCATCGTAATTTAAACTAGGTGCGGGGCTAGTTTAACGAATCGTTTTTTAGGGTGTTTCGCCCACGGTGTACGGTCCTTGCACTGTCCAATTGACAAAAAAGCAATGGTGCACCTCATTCTCGCCCCAGTGGTGATTGTAGAGCCTTAAACGCTATGGAAAGCATAATAATTTGTGGACTCAACCATCAAAAACACATAGGCCTTTTATACACCAAGAGTTAGCGTCTTTAAATAACGACGATGTTACTGTGTTTAAAGCTTTCTGTTAAGTAAGCAAATGGTTAAAAATATTTAAACGCGTATTGCTTAAACGAAATTTTAAATTACAGCGATTTTTAAAAAAAGCTAGAAATGCGTTTAGTAAACAAGTTTCTGGAATACGGGCCATAATCTACCACCAAATTAACCTATCACCCCAAACACAAGCAAACAATTTTGTTATCAAACAAGAACTATTGTTTATTAAAAGGCAGGCCTGATTACCTAGTAGCTCTTCTCCAAAGCCCTGGATTTTACTATTTTTCTCATATGCTGTGAAATCTTGGGGCTGAATGATGTTTGTTGAGTTGGCAAAAAAGTGCCTCAATTTTGATCGACCAATTTTAATTTTATGAGAGCAAAAGAAAAAATGGTGTTCTTACTAGGGGAAATCAAAAACAGTGTCTGAATCTGGGCACTGCAGCATACATAAACAAGTGGAAGACAATCACTTTATGTTCAACCTTGCAGGTGTTTTGCACTTTTGATGTCAGAATCTTGTACCATTTACAAACCAAAGACAAGGGTGTACTAGTGTTTCCTTCCATAGTATTTCAAGCTGTGCTTATTTAGAATTGTGAGGGCCAACAGTTATGGCAAGCCAAATGTTCCATAATTAAAGCTAAGTTTTGACGATAAAATAAGTTTTTCAGGTAAAAATTTGTTTTTCAACTTAAAACTTTGTTTGTCGAGAAAACTATGATTATAGACGGATAAACTTCTTGTTTTTCAGGATAAAGTACATGTTTATCAGCAAAAAAAATAGTTTATCAACTGATAAATTTAAATTTTCGATTGAGTAAACTTATTTTGGTTTGTGATGAACTGAGTTTATTGAAACTAGGTTTTTCAACTTGGGGATTGAAAACTGAAATCACTTGAAAACTTTTTCAATAAACAGTGTTTATCACTGATAACTTGGTTTATTAACTTGGAAAACAAGATAAACTTTTCTCGATAAGCAAAGTTTTCCACCAAAACAGAGTTTATCATAAAAAAAAACTAGTTTATCAAATTACTGAGCATTTGCCTTGCCATTATAGTTTAAACTCTGTTTCACCTTGTGATGGCAGGAGAGTGGGCGTGCCAAGCGCTGGTGCCGCACCCAAGTGCGGGCATAATTACAAGTGTGAACAAAGACAGCACAAAAACACGCATGCTTGATTCAAGTTGACTGCTGCGTGTAAGTCTTAATTCCATGATTTCCAACTGCCACAGTGAGGTGAAAGAGAGTAACTAACAAAGTTACAGTTCCAGTCAAACTCATTGTATATTTGTCCAATGCCATGCACATTAGCCAAACAGAATGATACGACCCGGCTGGACTAATAGTACTTAGTGTGTTTATGTGTTGTGCACTTGGGCAAGGCACTTTACCTCCCTTGCCTCGTCGACCCAAGCGATATTCGGGTAGCTGTTAGGGGGAATATTACAATTTATAACTCATGAAAATATTCCTGACATTTTATTGGTGGAAACTGTATAACGTGACATAAAATAGTTTTATCTTTTCACCCAAATAACGGGTCAACCGGTCAATAGTCGATTTTGATGGGAGCTTTTGGACCGGCCGGTCAATAGTCGATTTTGATGGGAACTTTTGGACCGGCAGTATTTAACATCGCCCGTGCTAGTGATTTGGACTAATGGGGAGCTCAACTTCTGCTAAATTCATGACGTGAATTAGGCGAGTCCTATAACACTATTTTATTTTTAATATTTTTATGTAACTTGATGCAGTTTCCACCAAGAAAATGACAACAATATTTTCATGCGTTATATAAAACAAATATTTACTGCTCTTTATTCGGGCAATGGTAAAAATATTGCCTCTAGTGAATGCCAGACCGTGGGGCCTACTTTGCCTCGACCTTCGGTCTCGGGCAGGGGCACTAGTAGGCCCACGGTGACTCGCAGTCACCGAGGGCAAATATGTTTACCATTGCACGATAAAGAGCAGTAAATATTTGTATACTAAGTGCTGATAGGATTGTGCGCTTGGCCGGCTGCCGACCTAAGTGAAGCGAAATGATTGTGATGATTTCCTGATGGCAGCGTAATAATAATAGGCAACAGCACTGTGATCTTGATGAAATGGCGCTTTATAAAAGCCAGTATATTAATTAATTATTATTATTAGTAGTAGTAGTAGACTAGCTTACCTGATCTAGCCTAATAATAATCCTTGTATTATAATGAGACATGCATCATCACACAACACACCGGACTGTTGAGTCTAATTTTAGTGATCTATCTAATTGTAAAAGAGTTGTCCGCTTTCCTATTCCACAAATGTGTCTAATCTATTAATGATCATATGTCGAAGCTACTAAAGTTTTTCAATTAATGAATTAGGCCTTTGCTTTAGTCTATAATGTGATTATGATCATCAGATTATAGAATATTGAGTCTCATCATTATGTCCCTTTCTGGCCGTTGGACAATTCTGTCAGCTCATGCCTTTTTTTAATTACTGTTTCACTTGTAGTCTATGGATGAAATTAATGATCTTAAGATCTATACTTTGAAAACCACCAAATGACCAATTATTTCGAGTTGTTATCATTCCACATGTAAAGTAACCAAAATGTACTGAGGCGTTGTTCGCCCACACCACGCATACTATACACCCTGTGTCCTCTTGCGTTGTCTTCCCATACATTATTTTCCATTATCAGTTCGCACTGTTATTGAGGCCTGCCTCTTTGGTGGTGATCAAAGTAAGACATTATGTAGGTCCAGGAGCTTGAATACAATTAATGCACTGAATGAAGGTGAAATTACTAAAAGACATTAATACATGAAATGAAAGGCGTCCTAAAATGTATGTTTTTGGAGTTTCAAACGCGTTGATTTTAAAAAGAAAAACCCAGATTCGAGAATTGTTTGACATCAACATGTAACCTAGAGTGGGATAATAGCTTACCATCATTAAACCATATTTCGAGTGGTTTAAGCAAGGGCATTCTCAAAATCACTATTGTCACCCTGCTTTTTGTGCCAACCCCTTCCTTCCTCCCTCCTACACCATTTGACCTCCAATGACCTTTGACCTTGGTATATGCCCATTAATCTACATGACATATAAATTGTCCTCTATTGTGTACATCTTTACCCCGAGTTTGGTCAATCTTCTATTCCCGGGTTATTCCGCCAAGGTTGCAGATTCTTAGGAGAAAGGGGCGGGGACATACAATGTCTGGCATATGGAACTCTTTCCTTGGATTAGTATGTGCCTCCCTGCAGGCGACAGAAAAAAAAATCACAAGTTCCAATGTGCAGATGTTTCACCCAGGGAGCTTGGTCACTTGTACTTTGGTTTGTGCAAAGCGCCAAACTGGGGTTGAAACTATTTGTTTGTTGCTTTTTTGTGGGTGAGAAGTAGCTATAATAAGGTCCCCAGAACTAACGTTTGACCATTAGATGGACTTGGAACTGATTTTTAGGCTACTTTCAATTCAGTTTGTCCAGAGTTTAAAAAAATAACCCAAATATTTTTGGCCATGGAAGGAGCAAATTTCCTTATTTTGTAGCATATACTAAGTAGGTGGTTACCGAACTGAAGCATACTTGAATGGACAGATTAATAAGAATTGCAGAAAATACCTGCAAAAACTGTGAAACTGGAGTCTTGGTCCCTTACCTTGCACAACCTGCCACATATTAGGTCAGCTCCCCTACCCCCTTCACCAGTCCAAAACCCCACATTTTCAAAACAACAATTGAATGTTATTACCCTCATGAATATTCATGGAACATAATCTGCTTTTTCTTGCTATTCCTAGTACGCGAATAGTCCATAGGGAAATGATGAACTGTTTCCCTACAACTCGTCGTCAACCAGAGTCACCAGTGCGGTAATAAAACAAATACTACAAGTGGTTTATATAGGGAAATAGGGCACCCTATTTTCCACTTGTACTGGTACGGGCTATCACCCCTCTCCCTTCGGGTTCGGGGTGATAGGCCCGTAGCAGTACGCCGGGAAAAGAGTGTGCCCTAATTCCCTCTAACCATGTAGTATGTTATAATGGTCTATACTTGACTAGTAGTTAGCAAGAATTACAACACCCGCTGGTTATAAAACAATATTAACACTTTACATCAAGTTATTATGTGTGAAAATGGGGTAAAAAGAGTACATCATTGAGGCATGGGGCAGTAAAATATAGAGACCAATATCTACGTAACTCAGTCAGAAAAAAATTAAAAAAACTCTGGCCTTACCAAGATAAGGATAACTCCTTTCCATTAGAAAATGACAAGTAACTATTATCTAAGTCTAGGACATTCATGATGTGTATGGATAGCTGCACAGCATCACCCTCAAAAACTATGGCAATACCTACAAATACAATTGAATATCCACCCAATGAATAAGGGCCTAATAACCCTGAACCTTGCATGGCTGTGGTCCTGGTAGTATCAGCAACCTGATATGATTAGAGTTCGTTTTATTAAAATTATGACATAGGAAGAGTATCAGTCATCGCAATTTGAAACATAGACCAATGCATGGCATGCGACTGAAAGGCCGACATGACATTGAAATTATTTCCGGTTATTTCCGGGTACAGCAAAACAATTAGTCAATGACCCATCAACACAACAGCACCGCATACGTGCGTAATTTCTCTAAAATTTTCCTTCTTATGGAAGTCGAAAAAAACTGACAGGTTCAAAATAAAGACCTGTTTAGTTTCTCTAGCATCTACTGTTTCCCCGCAGATTCAATAAAAATAGATGACATGAGTTCAGGAAGTAATTACGCATCTCCAAACTAAATTGTGTTCTCAATCTTCAGTTCAGACTTCAGGTTATCGCAACTTTTGTAAAATTCCACTTTGACTTTCATGTCAAGACAAAACAAATTTAAGAAGACACAAAAGAGTCTGTGTACTCACCTCTCAACCAGTCGGCGACTTCTTACGTCCACGTGGGATTTGCAAAATTGACATCTTTTGAGCAGCATCGCTTCGGTTTGGACAACAACACTCGTATGGCTGACTCCTGTGGTGTAGTAGTAAAGTCCAGAGAATGTCTGCAATGATATCTGACGAAGCGTCAACGCACTTTCCCATTCATCAGCTGTGAATGGACATTATGCATTGGGCTGACATTGGATTAGCTTTCTCATTGGCTTTTTTTTGCGGAGTACTCTGTAGTACCAGTAAAGGCACTACCGTGATTTGCTGAAATCAGAAACTCGAAAAAAATAACTCAAAAATCAATTTTTTTGCATGTCTGGAACAAGTACAGGTACCCCAAAATAATCTTTAAATGATAAAGCCAGAAGCAACCATAATAAGGACAAAAGCGGTATATCAGTCATAGTAATACCTCATATATAGGATCCCCTCATGGGTGTCTCGAAACATCAGGACCTCGAACAACAGACCTCAGACCTCGAAACATCAGACCGGAAGTAAATTCATTCTGGTGGTCTGATGTTTCGAGGTCTGATTTTATAGACACCCGGGGGGGATGTCTAGAAAAAAGATCAGACCTCGAAACAACAGACCTCAGGACCCGGAAGTGATTTTTTTTTTGCCGAAGTCACATTTTACTTCCGGGTTGATGTTTCTAGGTCTGATGTTTCTAGACACCCGGGGGGAGTCTAGAAACATCAGACCTAGAAACATCAGACCTTAGACCCGAAGTTGAACGTTACTTTCCGGTTCTGATGTTTCTAGGTATGATGTGTCTAGACACCCGGGTGGATGTCTAGAAACATCAGACCTCGAAACATTCAGACCTCAGACCCGGAAGTGACTTCAAAATGGGAGGAAATCTTATTTCTGTACTAAGAGGCGGACACACGCTTCCTTAAAAAATGGGGAGACTGGCCATGGAATTGTTGACTAGTTACCCGCCTGCTTGAGAAGTTTTGTATTTAAAAACTGAAAAAAGTAGTAGAAACAAATCCTGCTATGCTTCCAGGCGTGACAAGGGGAGATTGCCCTGGTCTTGGACCCCGACTTGGACCAATGGACGTGTTGCTAAATACAACAACCACACCATTTCACTACGTGCGCTCCGGCTCACCAAGCATATCTTTTGACTCAAACTGCTCCAGTATCCACACTCCCCGCAGTCAGATAAAGGTAGTTCCAAATGTCCCCATTTTTATAAATTTAACCTTAGCCTACCTAATCAGTATTTTTTATTATTAACTTGCAATTTTAAATCGGATCTATCTACTTATCTACTATTCATAGAAACCATGTCTTGAAAACTTAAATACTACTCCAAACTTACATACCTCCCGCACCACAACCGTTTTTTGTAAAACGGTTGGCCATGAATTATGAAGTTTACCAGAACCACTTGTAATTCAACTTGTTTTCTACTAAATTTGCTGCAGGGCACAATGCGTCTTAGTAAGCTAACGTTGCAAAGGTTTTGCCCGTAAGGGAGGCCACCTCCTCCCGCACCCCCCGGCCATAGCGTCCCTTTCTCTTTCGAATGGTCGGCCCCCTCAATTTAGCGGGCAGAAAACCAGGGCAAACTCCTCCGTGTCACAGCACGGTGAGGGTCTACTTGAATTTCAAAAAAGATCAGACCCAGAAGTGAAATGCTGACTTCGGGGAAACATCTTTGACTTCGAAGTCAACATTTTACTTCCGGGTCTGATGTTTCAGTCTGATGGTTCTAGCCATCCCCCCCGGGTTGTCTAGAACAGCAGACCCTTAGAACATTCAGACCCGGAAGTAAAAATGTGGACCCGGCACAAAAAAAAAATCACCTTCCGGGTCTGAGGTCAGTTGTTTCGAGGTCTTGATTTTGGCGAGACATCTCCCCCCCCGGGTGTCTAGAAACATCCGACCTAGAAACATCAGACCCTGAAGTAACTTCACTTCCGGTCTGAGGTCTGATGTTTCGAGTCTGATGTTTCTAGACAGCCCCAAGAGAACCCCGGGGTGTCTAGAAACATCAACCTCGAAACCTCAGACCCGTAAGTAAAATGTTTGACTTCGTCAAAAAAAATCAACTTCCGGGTCTGAGTCTGATGTTTCGAGGTCTGATTTTTCTAGACATCCCCCCCTGGTGTCTAGAAACCTCAGACCTCGAAACATCCGACCCGGAAGTAAAATTTTTACTTCCGGTCCTGATGTGTTCGAGGTTCTGAGGTCTGTTGTTTCGAGGTCCTGATGTTTCGAGACAACCCTCCCTCTCATCTGATTGGTTAAAAGTAGAGTCATTTAAAAATAGCTTGTCCCCTTTTTTTTTCTATAAGAATGAACGTCACGATGAACTGTGCCCGGGGAATGGCAATCGACTGTGCCCAGAAAATAATAGGACTTCTCACACCGGTGTTTCATAGATCGCGCGTGTGGCGCGCTCCCCCTGTGTACGATAGCGTTGCAATCGTTTGCAAATAAATTGCGGGCATTGTCCAGTTTCGGGAAATCTTTTACCAATTCAGATGAAAGAATCTATATTCGGTATATAAAACAAATATGACTGCTTAAAGGGGGATGGCCCCATTAAGGATATGGAGTTTAGTTAATCTTGATGATTGGCCTTCACCCAAAAACCACACCTGTAAAGTTTCGCGCCGATTATTTCAATGCGTTTTCACGTGAGAGCAGAAATCGTGATTTCGTAAGCCCCATAGAGTTACTGTGTAAAATTAATATTGGGTCGACCAAAATTGGGGTAATTTTCGCTCATTACTTCCAAACCAAAATTCCTTGGCCCTAAGATTTGCACAGGAAATGAGACAATAGTTAGCATTTTTCTGATACCCAAATATGTTGACCCCACTTCCGGTTACAATCTGGGCTTCTGGGGACGAGGTATTTGCGATCGGGCCAGGGACCTTTTCAAATATTCGGGGCCACAGTTTTAAAAGGGGCGTGTTCCGATCGCTTTGGGACCCCCCCCCGATTTACCCGGGAAGTGTATTAGTATCGATTTTGATATCAGATGAAAGGCCGTATTTTCTCCCATTGTCGTCCCTGAAATTTGAGCCCTTCGAATCTTTCATCCAAGATAAAACAAAAAACCGCCGTTTTAGTGGTTAACCACTTATTAGCACAGTATTTGAATAGGGCTTTGCAAACATGCAGTATGGCGTCTACCATCCCCAAAAACCGCAAGTTTGTTTCCCCCGGTACGTGATGGGTGTGTATGTGCAAGTGCCAGGCTCTCATATCAAGTAGAGAACACCAATATACCCATAAATCGGAACAACCACCTTAAAATTATAGGCCTCGGGATGTCAAAACCAGACTATGCCCTCAGCTTCGCTTCGGGCATAGTCATGGTTTTGGACACTCACCTTGGGCCGATAATTTTTTTCAACTGTGCCCCTCCGTAGCAGTCAAATTTGTATTACTGTCAGTACGGACACTTACTACCAACACGAACTGAATGGAAAGTCATATCTTTGAACAGTATACACTGCCGTTTTCTTCTTTCTGGGTCAAGTCTCGTTGCAAAAAGTAACTTAAGGAATTCTAAAGTCCTGTTAAATTTCACTATTTTGACTCTTTGGATTGAATCACCGATGTGTCTTTAAAGGTCCATGGACACTGGGCTGAGTAGACATTTCTTAATTTCTTACATTTGTACCTCAACATATCCTGAAATCACATCTCAACACAGACTTTTTAACGTGAACATCGGGAAAGTGTTAATTTCAATGATAAATATACCCAAGCGGACAGGCCCTTCTCAGTTTTCGCGAACGCGTCGCAAAGATGTGGAGGTTGGCTTGACCCAGAACAGTGACGTCAGAGTAGCAAAGAGACACAACCCCGAAACGCATTTACTATGAAAATGGTGCGAAGTTTCAAAGCCAACTATATATAAATGGGTCCGTCGACAATTTAGGAGCCAACTAAATGGAGTCATATTTTTGTATAATTTGGTAATACGGAATAAAAATCGCAATCTCATAGTAGTGCGCAGTCCACTCCATAGAAAAACGTGTTTACACCCCAATTTGGCACTAGTCAGTGGTGGAAAAACTGGGTCGCTTTTTTACCCGGTGGACGCCACTAACCTGTGACCCGATTTTGGGGTTCGAGTACCCCCCTCCCCCACCCTGGCGCCCCGTAGTATTTCCGTAGTATAGCCGCAGTTCAACTAATAACACGATATTGATGTTGCTATTATTACGAGTATCTATCATATATATCGCATGCTTGCCTTAATCGTCAAGGTGTATATTGAAAAAATCCCAAATTCCAAAATCCCGCATTGTTGATGGTAAGAATGCTTCTTAATCGCTACGTTGCAGGTTCGAACCCCACTCTCCTCAATTTTGAGAAATTAGAGTGAAAGACGAAGGTCCGTTCTACTCACATGCAAGCTAATGGAATTCCATAAGTTAAGTAAGGGGGGGAAATCGCGCCCTGGCCCTGCAGAGTTTGTACATGTGACTTGGGCTTCCCATTTTGAAACAAAAATAGATAACAGCTTAATGCTTAATCATTTGAGCTACCGTTTTAACATTCATTTTTCACAAAAAATAGGCGAAAATCTAATTTTGCGCTAAAAAAAAGCAAGAACAGGGGTATACACTGAAGCGCCATACTCCGGGGGGGGGGCACTCATATATGAAAGTGACGGGGATGTGCGGATTGGACTTTCAAAGTTTTTTTTTTTTTTTTTTTTTTTTTTTTTTTTTTTTTTTTTTTTTTTTTTTTTTTTTTTTTTTTTTTAGGGGGGAAAGGGGGTCATTTGGTGAGGAGGATGCAAAACTGGGGGTCAATCACTGAGCCTCTCACCTTTGTGAAAAAGGGGGTAATTCAGTGAGGGCACCATATGCTGAAGTCCTAGTGAACAAGAGGGGCTTTCTGTGAGAGCATGAAATAGAAATAAGGGGGGTCATTCAGTGACATTTGATTAAAAATACATCGGTCCTCGGACCGCTTGTGTCGCCTGCCTTCGCGGCTAGTGAATGATAGGCCTAAGCCTAACACGACCTTTGACCTTGATATGTGACCTTGGACCACATAAACATGTAAACTCCATAAACCAAGTTTGGTTCCAATTAAACTTCAACTTTTCAAATGAGGTCAATTTTACATTTTCAGCCTATCTTACAACTGGATCTCACTGACCTTGACCTTGGTAGGTGACCCGTTGATCCTCATCAAAACAAATTGTGGGGGAGGGGGATCCCATGTTTGCCACTATTTACAGGTTTAGTTCCAATTGAACATCAACTTTTCAAAATAAGGTCAATTTATATTTTCGCCCTATCTTACAACTTGACCTCACTGACCTTTGACCTTGGTATGTGACTTGCCTCATCAACAAATGAGGGATCCCATGTTGCACCTATGACACGTTTAGTTCCAATTGAACATCAATTTCAAAATGAGGGCAATACTCTACATTTCAGCCTATATTACAAATTGACTACATGACATTGGACCTTGGTATGTGACCTTTGGGAACCTATTCAAACAAATGGGGATCCTGGTTGCACCTATGATTCAAGTTGTCATAGAACATCCAACTTTTCAAATGAGGTCAATTACATTTCAGCCTATTTTATAACTGAACCTCACCTGACCTTGACCTTGGCATGTGGACCTTTGACCTCATAAAAAAATGGGGGATGCCATGTTGCACCTGTGGTCCAAGTTTGGTATAAAATTGGATTCAGTGAGTCCAATACTCAAATTTATTGGTCAAGCCATGAGTTGAAAAAAATATTGGGCGAGACGAAGTCGAGCCCAATATTTTTCAACTCATGGCGCGACCAATAAATTTGGCATTGGACGAAAAAAGAATCCAATTTTATCATTATTATGTTTTGAGAATCTTGTGTCCTATATTACTATACACATTTCATTTTAAAAGTAGGTACAAAAATATGTACAAGGAACCATAATTATAAGCTATAGAAGATGATGCATGGAATATGCAGAGCAAATAAGTACCAATAGACACTATGAAACACTGAGAAACATAAAAAGCATGGAACCACCCAACACTGGGAACCACCCAACACTGGGAATCACCCAACACTGGCAACCACCCAACACTGGCCGCGTTAGTATTTCCGTCGTATAGCCGCAGGTCACTTAATAACACGATATTGATTTGATATTATTACGAGTATCTATCATATATATACGCATGATTGCCTTAATTCCGTCAAGGTTTGATATTGTGAATTAAAATCCCAACAGCCGCAACAAATCGCTCACTGTCTGATGGGTATAATGCTCTTAATCGCTACTTTTTGCAGGTTCGAACCCCAACTCTTCCTAATTTGAGTTTAGTAGAGTGAAATTACGAAGTCCGTCTATTTCTCACATGCAAGCTAATGGATTCCATAAGTTAAGTACGGGGGGGAAAGGAAGAAATCGCGCCCTGGCCCTGCAGAGTTTGTACAGTGACTGGGCTTCCATTTTGAACAAAATAGATAACAGCTTAATGCTTACTCTTTGAGCTACCGTTTTAAATTATTTTTTCCACAAAAAAAAAATAGGCGAAATCTAATTTTGCGCTAAAAAAAAAGCAAGAAGAACAGGGGTATCACTGAAGCGCCATACTCGGGGGGGGGGGGGGGCACTCATATATGAAAGTAACGGGGAGGTGGCGGATTGGCTTTCAAAGTAGGGGGCACTCGCTGAGGAACTTTAAGGGGGGAAAGGGGTTCATTGGTGAGGAGGATGCCAAACTTGGGGGTCAATCACTGAGCATCTCACCTTTGTGACAAAAGGGGTATCAGTGAGGGCACATATGCTGAAGTCCTAGTGAACAAGAGGGGCTTTTGTGAGAGCATGACATAGAAATAAGGGGGGGTTCATTCTGACATTGCATTAAAAAACATCGGTCTCGGCCGATGTGTCGCCTGCCTTCGCGGCTAGTGAATGATATGCTAAGCCTAACACGACCTTAGCGACATTCCACAGCCTGACCTGGACCAACATAAACAAATGAGGGTTTGCATGTAAACTCCTATAACCAAGTTTGGTTCCAATTAAACTGCAACTTTTCAAATGAGGTCAATTTTACATTTTCCGGCCTATCTTACAACTTGGCCTAACATGACCTTTGACCTTTGGTGATGTGACCTTTGACCTCATCAACAAATGAGGGATCCCATGTTGACCTATGATTCAAGTTGAGTTCCATTTGGAACATAACTTTTCAAACTAAGCGTCAATTTACATTTTCAGACTATCTTAACAACTTGACCTCACATGATTTATGACCTTGTATGTGACCTTTGACCGCATTGTTAACAAATGAGGGATCCCATGTTGCACCTAGGATTCAAAGTTTAGTTCCAATTGAACATCAACGTTTTCAAATGAGGTCAATTTTACATTTTCAGCCTATCTTACAACTGACCTCACAGGACATTTGACCTTGGTATGGACCTTTGACCTCATCAACAAATGAGGGATCCCACTGTTTGCACCTTATGATTCAAGTTTGGTCCAATAGAACATCAACTTTTCAAATGAGGTCATTTTACATGATTCAGCCATTTTTGACGTGACCTCACTGACCTTTGACCTTGGCATTGTGACCTTTTGACTCATTAAAAAAAAACAAAAAACCAAAAAAAAAAAAAAAAAACAAAAAAACCGAAAAAGAAAACCAAAATTCAAAAAACAATTTTGGTATAAAATTGGATTCTTGAGTCCAATACTCAACTTTATGGTCAAGCATCTGAGTTGAAAAAAAAATATTGGGCGAGACGAAGTCGAGCCATATTTTTTAATCAAGGCGTGCCGACCAATTAAATTTGGCATTGGACGAAAAAAAAAAAGAATCCAATTTTATCACTTATTATGTTTGAGGAATCTTGTGCCTAATATTATAACACATTTCATTTTAAAGTAGGTACAAAAATATGTACACGGAACCAAAATTAAAGCTATAGAAGAGGATACATGGAAATATGCAGAGCAAAGAAGTACCAATAGACACTATGAAACACTGAGAAAATAAAAGGCATGGAAATCACTTCAGGCATGATTTATATACATTGGCAAGCATTGTAAATAAGCAAAAAATGATTTAAAAAAGACCATCGGTCCTCGGACCGTTGTGTCGCCTGCTCGTCGCGGTTAGTGAATGATAGGCCTAACACGACTTTGCCTTGATATGGGACCTTGGACCTCATAAACAAATGCAGGGTTTGCATGTAAACTCCATAAAACACAAGTTGGTTCCAAGGAAGTTTTCAAATGAGGTCAATTTTACATTTCAGCTATCTTACAACTTGACCTCAAATGACATTTGACCTTGGTATGTGACCTTTCACCTCATCAACAAATGAGGGATCGGTTGCACCTCTGGATTAAGTTTGTTCCAATTGAACATCAAATTTTCAAATTGAGGCAATTTACATTTTCATCCTATCTTCCAACTTGGACCTCACATGACCTTTGACCTTGGTATGTGACCTTTGACATCATCAACAAATGAGGGGGGGATCCCATCATGTTTGCACCTATGATTCACGTTTAGTTCCAATGAACATCAATTTTCAAATGAGGTCAATTTTACATTTCAGCATAATCTCACAACTTGACCTCCACATGACCTTGGACTTGAGATGTGACCTTTGACCTCATCAAAAATGAGGCGATCCATGTTGCACCTATGATTCAAGTTTGGTTCCATAGAACATCAACTTAAATGAGGTCAATTTTACATTTCCGCCTATTTACAATTGACATCACATGACCCTTGACCTTGGTATGTGACTTGACCTCATCAACAAAATGAGGAATCCGTGTAGGCCTATGATTCAAGTTTGGTTCCAATTGAACATCAACTTTTCAAATGAGGTAAATTTTACATTTACGGTACTACAACTTGACCTCACCATGACTTTGACCTTGGTATGTGACCTTTGAACTCTCAACAAAGAGGTATCCCATGTTGCACTAGATTCAGTTTAGTTATTGATCAACTTTTCAAATGAGGTCAATTGTTAAATTTTCGCCTTTTACAACTTGACCTCCAACATGACCTTTGACTTGGGTATGTGACCTTTTGACACTCATCAACAAATGAGGGATCCCATGTTGCACCGATGATTCAAGTTTGGTTCCAAATAGAACATAACTTTTCAAATGAGGTCAATTTTACATTTTAAGCCTCTTATAACTTGACCTCACATGACTTTGACCTTGGATGTGACCATTTGACATCATAAAAAAATGGGGGATGCCAGTTGCACATGTGGTCAAAGTTTGGTATAATTAAATAAAAATTGGATTCATTGAGTCAAATACTCAAATTTATGGTCAAGCCATGAGTTGAAAAAAATATTGGGCGAGACGAAGTCGAGGCCCAATATTTTAATCATGGCGCGACCAATAAATTTGGCATGACCGAAAAAAAGAATCAAATTTTATCATTATTATGTTTGCAGAATCTTGTGTCCTATATCGATAACCATTTCATTTAAAAGTAGGGACCAAAAATATGTACAGGGAACCATAATTATAAGCTATAGAAGATGATGCATGGATTATGCAGAGCAAATAAGTACAATAGACACTATGAAACACTGAGGAACATACAAAGCATTGGAACCAACCCCACCCAACACTGGGCACCACCCAACAATGGAATCACCCCAACACTGGGCACCACCCCAACACTGGGAAACCACCCACATGGAACCACCCAACACTGGGAACCATCCAAACACTGGGAACCATCAAATCTGGGAACCATCCAAACACTGGGAACATCCAACACTGGGAACCATCCAAAACACTGGGAACCTCTAGAAATAGAATCACCTACTGTGGAACAGCAAATACTGGAAAACCACCCAAACATGAAGAAAGACTCAACTAACGACCAACCCCCACCCAACACCCAAACTGAAACATCCTTAAATTGTATCAACAATACAGTCAGCATGTGATAAACTAATGAATATATTTCATCACCTAGGGGGGACCACTCCTCATCTACAGTGAAGCCATAGCAATATATGGATAGGGGATTGGAACTCAGAAGTGGTGAAAAAATGGGCACCCCATTTTCTGCTGGCATTTGATGAACTACAAAACTCTCATTTTATGGGGTCTCCCTCTACATGGGTATAGTAATTAGGACGGAGAATTCTCAAATACATAATATGGTTTAAATCCATCAAAGTATGAGGATATTACAGGCAAATTGAACCCTTTTTACACAACAGACACCAGACATCAACGGACATCAACAACAACAGAGACAGTGGACAAATGATCCCTATGTCTTCCTTGACTTGGCCAGGCGACACAAAAAATCGGAGGCATCACTGAGAGTAAAAAGGGGGTCTTTCAGTGACAGGTTATAAAAAAGGAAAGGAGGTCTTTTAGTGAACAGGTAAAAGGGGTCTTTCAGTGACAGCAGGTTTAAAAAAAAGGGGTTCAATAGTGCCGCACATCCCCGTCACGTATTTTTTAGGGAGTGCCCCCCCCCCAGGGGCCATTACTCCGGGCCCCTGGGGCCAGTACTCCGGGGGTTGAAGTTTTTTGAAGTTTTGAAGTATGATGTGATGTGGTCCATGACTGGCAATGCGAAGCACGAGCAAACGGCACGGCTCGCCAGGTCGGGACTGGTTCATGGGGTCTATAGGGACCCCGGGCACCACAGTGGCGGCGGCACAAGACCTCTTTTTTCTGGGGGGGGGGGGGGGCAACGGGGGGCAAAGTGAATTCTTGGGGGGGCAAAGTGAAATTCTGGGGGGGGGGGCAAAATATGGAAAAAATTTGAAATTTTTCAACCAATTTGGCTAAAAATCGTGATTTTTGGCCCCAAATCACGAAGTTTGCCCAAATCATTAATTTTTCTTTCGACCAGGGGGGCAAAAGGGGGGCTGTACGTGTAGGCGGCTAAGAAAACTGTTTGGCTTTTGGAGATTTTGGGGGGGGGGGCAACCTGCTCCCCATGCCCCCCCCACACCCCCGGCGCCCCCACTGCCGGGCACATGCATGGCACTTTACATACATTCAATATTTTAACGTGCAGCAATAACTTTTACGTGCATGTCAATACTCATTTTACGTGCATGCAATAATTTTACGTGCATGCAATACATATTTACGTGCTGCAATACTTTACGTGATTGAAAGACACTTTAAGTAGCTATGCGAATACTTTTACGTGGAAGCAATACTTTTACGGGATGCAATACTATTACGTGCATGGCATACTCTTTACGTGCACATGCAATACTTTTTACCTAATGCAAATACTTTTACGTGCATGCACCGGCACCATTTACCGTTAAATGCACTACATTCCTCCTCCCATCCTCCTCCTCCCCGTGATCCACCTTCACTTACCCTCGCCCAACCCAGGGCTTTTCTACTACATTCACGACACACCCCGATTTTTTCGTAATGAAGGGACAAACATCATCTTGTTGGTATCAGTGTATAGTGACATTCGTTCTTCAAATAAGTACAAACATGGAAAGGTTTAACTCATCTGAAGTCTAGTGACGTTCATAAACTAATTCACTTAAGACTGAAGTGAGAAGAGAGGGAAATTGAATAGGGGATTTGGTTAGCATTACTTGGACACTTGGGCCTAGTCACTTTGTCCCCTTGTGCAAACAATGATACTCGGTTACCAATGACGCACATGAACAAATACTATCGTTGGAAGAGGAGGAGATTGTGGCTTTAAGATTTTTGACACAATTACCACAAAAATTGGTGTGGATAATTTTAGTTGCGTTTTATTGATACGCCCTGTATATAGGTTTTTACGACGGGAGGCTTCACTTTTCAGATATCTCTTGCAAATTTTAAAATATTTTTGACTATTTAAGGTGAATCACTGATAGTTCTTAAACTTGTGAAAGTATAGGCGCCGCAATCTGAGACTATTCTCAGAAAAGCAAGAACGAATGAAAGTATCCCTTGCCTCAAAGTGAAGATAAAAATAAAGAATAGGTCATAAATCATGACTGTTCCCTTTTGGTGACATGCAAGGCGCGAGTCATGATAGCAACTGTCAGCCAGGCAACCATTCAAATAGCCCTCCACATATGTTTGGGGGTGGCAACACTTTGTTCCCCCTAATTGTTTTGGCATTCTGGATGCATTTACCAATTTTAATTGTTGAGATTGGCATAATTGTGTTTCTATTATGTATTTGGCTCTTTGTTCTGCCGCGAAGTAGAGAATACATCGGGCGTTAAGAGTGCCCATAGACATATAGGTTACTTTACCTATTTACCTTAAAATGAAGCGTTTGTTGTTGTAACTTGTATTTCCGGTGCAATACATGTTTCCTGTGAAAACGGGGTCCATATTCAAAGCTCAAAAAAATTTAAAAAACTTGCCAAGATCTGTGAACCCAAACCAAAATGTTTCCCCCCCTGCCGTATTTTGCTATATGTTACCCGTTGTCATTCTTTCCATATTTTGCCATTCTGCCCATTCTACCTTTCTGCCGATTCGACATGTCCATTTTGACTCTTATGCAATTCCGTCCATTTACTTTTCTGTCTTTTCTGCCGATTCTACATGCCCATTCTACTTTTCCGCCGATTCTGCCCATTCTGCTTTCTGCCGATTCTGCCCATTCTGCTTTTTCTGCCTTTTCCACCAACCGTTGAATGGAATCAACTTTTGAGAACTGAACCTCGGTAGGTGCGAACACAGCGTCCCCAACCTGATAGTTTTTTATTAATGATAATCAGCGAAAATAAGCGTGGTCCGTGCGCATTCGAAATAATTACCGGCACAGCTGTACAAAAAAAGAGCATCAATGGAGACATCATTTTAATGTTACCGTAACGAACGGACCGGCGAACACACTAACAGAGTTTCAGGGCGAATTGTAGGAGCTGCTAGCAGCTCAAAAAAAGGGGGTCTTTCAGGACAGGTTAAAAAGGGGGTCTTTTGTGACAGGTTAAAATTTTTTGTTTTTGTTCTTCAGGCAGCAGGTTAAAAAAAGGGGTTCAATAGTGCCGCACATCCCCGTAACCTATTTTAGGGAGTGCCCCCCCCAAGGGCCATATCCGGGACTGGGGCCATACTCCGGGGCGCTGAAGTTATGATGATGTGGTCCATGAACTGGCAATTGCGAAGCACGAGCACTACGGCACGGCTCGACAGGTAAAGGGCCGGTTCATGGGGTTATATAGTGGCCCCCAGGCACAAGTGTGCGGCGCCAGGACCATCTGTGTCTGGGGGGCAAACGGGGGCAAAGTGAAATCTTGGGGGGCAAAGTGAAATTCTGGGGGGGGGCAAAAATATGGAAAAATTGGAAATTTTTCACAATTTTGGCCCAAAAGCGCTGATTTTTGGCCCCAAAGCACTGAACTTGTGCCCCCAAATCATTCATTTTCTTTCGACCAGGGGGGGGGGCAAAAACTGGGGGGCAAGAAAATTTTTATGGGGGGGGGGCAATGATTCCCATGCCCCCCCCCTTTGGCGCGCATGCGGGCACATCACTGGCCACTTTTAATACATTCAATACTTTTACGTGCATGCAATACTTTAAGTGAATGCAAACTTTTACGTGCATGCAATCTTTTAACGTGCATGCAATACTTTTACGTGCATGCAATACTTTTACGTGCATGCAATACTTGGTAAGTGCAGGACAATACTTTCGTGAATGCAATACTTTTACGTGCATGACCAATACTTTTACGTGCAGCAATACGTTTGTAACCTACATGCAATACTTTTACCTGAATGAAACCGGCAAATCTACGTACATGCAATACCACTTCCTCCTCCCCATCCGTCCTCCTCCCCGTGTACCACCTGGCTATCCTAAATTGAGTAGGATTTGTGTTAGCATAACTTGAAACTTGGTCCCAGCTCACTTTGTCCCATTTGCAAAAACAATGATTAATCAGTTACCCATGACCGCACATGTACAAATACCTATCGTTGGAAAGAGGAGATATGTGGCTTTAAGATTTTACACAATTACCACAAAAATTGGGGACGGAGAAGTTTTGATGCGTTTTTATTGATACGCCCTGTATATAAGAATTTTACAGACGGGCTTCACTTTAAGATATCTCTGCAAATTTAAAAGTTTTTGACTATTTCAGGTGATATAAAGATAGTGTCTTTAAATTGTGAAAGTGTAGGCCCATGATCTGATATTATTCAGAAAAGCAATAAAACGAATGAATTATCCCTTGCCTCAAAGTAAGAAATAAATAAATGAATAGAGTCATAAATCATGAATGTTCCCCTTTTTGTTGCATGAAGCGCGGTCATAGATAGCAACTGTCAGCCGGAACCATCCAAATAGCCCTCCACAATATGTTTGGGGGTGGCAAAATTGTTCCCACTGATTGTTTTGGCATTAGTGGTATGCATCTACCAATTAACTTGTTTTTTTCTTTTTTTTTTTTTTTTTTTTTTTTTTTTTTTCTTTTTTTATTTTTCCTTTTTTCTTGAGAATTTGGCATAATTGTGTTCTTATTATGTATTTGGCTATTTGTTCTGCCGCGAAGGAGAGAATAAATCGGCCGTTAAGAGTGCCATATGCACATATAGGGTTACTTTTACCTATTTTACCTTAAATTTGACGGTTTGTTGTAACTTGTATTTTACCGTAAACGCTTATTTTTTATGGATGGTTTATTGGTATTTCACCCTAAAATTAAGGTCATCCGTAAAATTTGCATGTAAAAATAACCGTAAATATTTTACGGTTTCACCGTAAAAATACGGTGGATCTTTTATTATTTTATTTATTTATTTATTTATTTATTTGAATGGCAAGAGTTCCATATGTATCCCTTCTACAAATTCTTTTTTTATTTTTGGCCTTAGGGTTAGGATATTAGTGTAAGGCTATAGATAAAAAAGAATTTGTTTTCCGTAGAATTTTAGTTATCATAAAAATAAAATAGTTTGGCCCCGCTAAACTAAGAGCAGGTTTTGGGCGAGTTAAAAAGTGGACGAGTTAAAATGGCGAATTACCCCTCACGAAGTCAGACTGAACTGCAAAAAAGTCGTGGAGGCGAGTTATGGAAACACCATGAAGTCTTGCTGGCGAGTTACGGAAACACCATTTAGTCTGAAGGCGAGTTACGGAAACACCATTGGCCATGGGATCAAAGGAAAATTGTTCATTTTGATTACATACTTCGCAGAAGTAAGCCATTATAATAATAAATATTGTAATTACCATTTATTGGGTATGGCAATTGTAAAGGTTGCACATTTTCATGAAAGTTGTTGCGCTTTCTCAGTTCTATTATCCTGTACTGAATGTGTATTAGCTGTCACAAGTAGGTCCCTTTTCACTTCAGTGACCATCCATGAGCCACCTATAAAAACCCATTGGTCCAAAAAGGTCACTGGGCCAGGATCTTCCCCTCATGGCTCAGTTTTGACCATGAGAATAGAGCAGTTTTCTATTCGCTTGCAACATTGCTGGGCATTTTTCTCTCCTAGCTTATGGATAACCACTTTCCCAGTACTTGCAACCTTAGCAATAACTGACAATATCGGCATTGTGTAAGCTCAACTAATTATAACGTTCACACTGTGGTACCAGGGAATTGAGACTTTGATTTCAGACTTAAGCCAGACGGTCGTAAATTCATTCTTCTGTTAATAAGAATAATAATAATAATAATAAGTATTTATATGGCGCTCTATACAAGAACTTGCCTTACAGAACAATTGACAAATTAAGACAGAGACAAAGCAACTTTACATACGCCAGCAGTTTAAAGCAATAATAGCACATTTTTTGAAGAGCGCCCCCAATTTTCAAAATTTGATAGTTTTGCACAGTTATGTTGGTAATTGTCTAGGAAACTATACCTGAGAACGAGAATGCTAAAAAATGCGTATTTATCATAAAATAATCGATTTTGTAGTTAGAATTGGGATCCCAGATTGGCACTGGCAGATTTTCACAAATATGAAATTTCTTCAATTTGCTCTCAAATGATAGTCTAGGCCATTGGAAGAACAGAGATATATTTTACACATAAAATAACATACCCCAAAACAGATAGGGACGTTGATATGAGGATAAAGACATCCAGGTAATTTGTAGGCCAGCTTTTGAGTTTTCCATAACTTTAATAAACAAATGTGTATATTACATGAATATTTTTGACTCGTACTCACTGATATTAAAACCACAACGGTTATAGACCGGTCAAACAGTGTGCATAGCGTGGGAAACATGCATACGGCGTGCGTGTTCTTGTGCTAAACGCCATTTTCGTCGTCTGCTGAATTAAACGTCGCCGGCGACGTTAAATTATAAAATCGTTCGGTTTACTCATAAGGAAGCTGCTTTGGTCTTAATCATTTCGGGTGAGGGCTTTTGAACCGGTGACCCTTGGGTCCAAAGGCAAGCGCAATAACCATTAGACCACCCCTCCCCCAATTGTTATTTTTTATTACAATATGTGTCATATATCACTTTCACCCAGCAATGTTAATGTACAAGCAACTCAGCAACTCAGGGGTTGTCAATTGCTGTCAATAATAGGCACCAATAAACAATTACAATTAATGTTGTAACAGGTGGGTGAGGGGATTAACTGAGTTGACAACAAATACATTTGAACTCGATACATTTTCTCGCTGGTGAAGCTTTCAGCAATTAGCATACCAAATCATAGAGCAATTAAACCATCGTACCTATGACTGCATGTGGTCTATCATGTTCCATGTGTTTGAATATGAATGCAATTTTGCTCCAGACATATCTAGTATAGCAACTCAATAATGATTCATTAAAAAAAACCTAAAACACACACACACACACACACACAAACAAAACAAAACAAAAGAAAACCTGTAAGTGGCGTATCTAGCAGGATTCGGGGAGGGTGCACGTGGTTATCCCCGAGTCAAAAGAAGCTCATCTCTCAAATGAAACAAGGTAAGCTAGTAGTTTACTAACGACTACAAAACAAGTTGCTACAGGCAAAACATTGCACCACAACAAAACAATGAACAATTTAACTCGCTTAATGGACTTCCTTGTTAAAATTTAACTCGCCACACGGACTTCCTTGAAAATGTTAACTCGCCACACGGACTTTCTCGAAAAAAATTAACTCGCCATACGAACTCCATTGTTACTCGCCACACGGACTTGGGAAAAATTAAAGCGGCATTGCATTGGTACATTTTAGCAAATTATGAAATTTCTTCAATTTGCTCGACATCCTGATAATTTGTAGGCCAAGTTTCTGCAACTTTGATCAACAATGAATATCATATACTCGTACTCATTGATACTAAAACCGCAAAGGTCACCGGTCAAAGAGGTTGCATGTGTGGGATCAACTCCGGCGTGTGTTTTCTACGCCATTTCGCCTGCTGTGCTGAATAAATCATTCTGTTTACCCACATTGGCGCGATGGCACCGATTTGGACCTAGTCGTTTCAGTTGAAGGCTAATGATATAAAAAGTTTTACAAGCATGCAAAAATATCAATTTGCAAAAATATCGATTTTTGAGGGCGCACTATTTTCAAATGGTCAGTGTCTCTTTAACTCACATCACGGACATAAGAATACACATCTCGCCTCATGAACAAGTGTAAAAGTTCATGGGGGTAAACCGTCATGATCACTCTAACTCGCCAGATTACCTGCTCTCCTCCTAAGGCGGCGCCGGGGGGGGGGGCGTAGTCTCGTACACAGTACTGGTGGTGTCCTGTGGAACGTAAATGCAAATACGTCCCCCAGGAGTTTCCAAAAAATCAGGAAAAAACGGGGTTGAGCAGAAATTGTGTAAAAAATTAGGGGTTTTGTTACCTATATGAGGTAATGTGCTAATGTTTCGCCCCTCCGCTGATTTACCCTCGACCCCAGTTTCTCCACACCAACAGGCTTTAAACTTTTTTCAAGGCCTCCTTTCTGATAATTGTTGGGCAAGTCGTTTAAGCCATGGCACTATCATGATTTGCTAATTCAAAAAATCAAAAAATCATGAAAGAAATCAGATTTTTGCATGTTTTAACAAGTATAGGTATCCTACACTAACCTTAAAATATAAAACCAGAAGCAACCTAATAAGGACAAAATCGAATTTTAGTAATTAAGGTCCGTACGGACCACTACTACAACCCGTAATTGAATGGAGTATTCCATCTTTGACACTGCCGTTTTCTTCCTTTCTGTCATTCTTCAGTTGAAAAAAAAGGAACTATGAGAAATTCTAAAGACGATACGGAAATTGTAAAGCAGCTATGTCTGCAAATTTCAATATTTTGGACTCTTTTGGATAAATCACGGAAGTGAGAGTGTCTTTAAAGGTCCCAGAAATGCAAATATATTGATGTGGTTGTGTAAGTAACAAGGAGGGGCACACCCCCCCAGAAAGCATTCATATTAGAGTTGTGATGACTCATTATAGTGACATTTGATTGATCAGAGAGTAATAGAAAATTCAAGGTGATGGGTGAATCTATACCGGGGGGGGGGGAGCGTTCTCAAACTTTGGTTTGGGTAGGGACGTGCCCGCGACCTGGAAGTAGGACCCATAGCCATACCATTTTTTGCCAAAAAGGGAACCCTAGCTATACCAGAGATGCAAATTTGGGCCGCCAAATTTTAACCAAAGTTGCATTTTCGCCGCAAAATTTGACATTTTAAGCAAAATTGGACCAATTTTGGGCCTTAAACATTGAGGAAATTTGACCTAATTTTCCAACAATTTTGGGAAAATTTTGGTTTCCGATTGAGGAAAATGCGATAATTTCCAAAAAAGTTCAGAAAAATTTGAGAAAAACGACCATTGATATACCAAAATTAGCATGAAACAAGGAATAGTCTTTAAAAAAAGACAATCATCGTGTTAGTGGCGTTGATGGGTTGAAGACGAGGTACAAGAGAAGAAGTACCACGTGGAACCATACTTACTTGTGCCTAAAATATTGATTATGAGAGTGTACAAAAATAAATGAGTTGGCATTAAGCTGAGAGGTTTGACTGTACATTAAAGGTTACTACTGTTCCGATCGTCTTTGGGACCTACCTAATTTACCCGGAAGAGGTATAATTTTTGAATGTCAGAGCTGAAATTCGTATTTTTCTCATTGTCGTCCTGAATTTTTAGCCTTCAAATCCATTTGCTTTCTCAAGATACGATAAAAAATAGCGTTCTAGTGGTTAACCACTAATAAGATTGCACAGTAGTGAAATATGGCCTTGCAACTATCATCATCTCGTCCTAGCATCAAAACCGCAAGTTTATTTCCCACGGTACTTGATGGGCATTGTGTAGCGGTGTCAGGCCTCTCATATCAAGTAGAGAAACGATAGACAAAAGTCGGAACAAGCCCTTTAATAAAATATTCATATGTTATTTACATAGAGGAAGATGTTGGCAATATATTTGGTAATATTCAACTGTTTGGACGGAGGTTCGTTTATTCAGCAAAGTGTTTGATTGATTTTTCATGCATTGTGCGCTATTAGTGGTGGGCAATAAGGGAAATTGGTTTTAACATTTTCGTGTCTTAGTTGGAGTCAGCCAGAAGGAAAATTACATTTTTGGCTGAAATCGGTGATTTTACGTTTAAATTAAATTAATTAAAGAGCTGTAAAATTAATGAGATAAAAAAATGGAGCAATTAAGTTTTTTGGTAGAACACATTTTGGAAGAGCCTGAATGTTTTTATAAGCAAGGTGTTGTTATTTAATTACCAATTTACAGGCAGGATGAGTAATTTACTAAGTAATATCATTGAGGAATTGAATATTATACTATAGGTTTATTTTGGAATGTCATATGTTAAATACATAGGCTAATATAAATTATCTAACACTATACAATACATGAACATATTACTGTAACATATTTGTAACTATCTAATAACACTTACTGTAACTAATTCTTCTAAATGTTCAGAATTGATTTATAAAGTGTCATGCAATGTGGTTAAACATTTAACAAAGGTGTTGTGTTTGAATCTTTGGTATTAATAGCAGTTGTCTGGTGATTGCATTATTAAAGGGGCATTTCGTTGAGCACAGTCAAATCCTTCTAACGTGCCACAAAAAGTTGAGAATTTATATTATGAATGGTTGGATAAGAGTATGTGGCCCTATTTACGAGGAAAAGCGATTTTTAAATTTTAAAAGATATTGAACTTGTATGTTGTGTTTTAAAGCGGAGGGAAACATAACAAGACAGTTCCCAAGGGCAGCGTGATGCACACATTGGTTATAACATTAAAACGCCACCGTCAGAATCAACTGAAATTTGGGAAAAAGTTTTCCAGGGCTATCTAGTGAAACAAAAAAACACAAATGAAGTGCCAGGATCACGAAATGCACCTTTAATATTTTCTGAGTGATTTGGGTTAAGTGACTGCTACATTTTGTGACTATAAAGGAGTATACAAGTAAACTTGTATGACATGGATTATTAAAAGGTAGGGAGTGTTGTTTTGTTAAATTAATTTGACAGGTAAAGTAGCTGCGCATGCTTGCCATTTTTTTTTTGTTCTCTTACATTTATTGAAATTTTTAATATTTGTCTTAGATGTGTGCTGGATACTTTCATTGGAATGCAGTTATTGTCAACAATAATTAATGTATACTCTTTTTAAGTTACATTAGGCATATGTCAATATAATGGCAACAGTGTTTTAGTAGATTACATGAGATTAGCGTGTAACATGACAGATATGAAATATATAAATAGCTAATAGTACTAAATGTTATTACTTGTTACAATTTGAAACTAGGGCGATAGTAAATTCAACCCATCGTTGTCACCCTGCGTACTTTTTCTGAAGGATTATTGGCATTGAATGAGGGGAGTGCAATGGATGGAAATTAAAATTCACGCATTTATTGAATGTGGTCCGATAGCAAATAAAAATTAATTTGTGGGTTGAATGCTGAAATCATTTAAGACAACTAAAGCATTATAGCTGCAGTTTATGTTCAAAACATTCTGAGTAAGCTTCACTATTTGCATTTGCTTCAATGGCATTACTGAACTTGAGCGCCTGCAGTGTGTTTTGGATAGGAACACATAAGGCTTTGCACTCTCCAGGTAAACTTGAAAGGCTAGATTATTTTAGTTCTTCCTGAAACAGGTAAATTGGGCACATGCCTTTTTTCCCACCTAATTGACGACAGTTCTTAAACTTTCTTCGGTGACAGATGGGGTGAATCTATTATAAATAACCATTAACGAATTAACATAATAAGTGTGTTAAACAACTATTGGGACTGCTCATTTTCGATATCATTATCATAGTCTTTGGAAAATTGCACGCCCAAATCATTATACGTAAAGAAATAGTCCTCTTTTCCCACATTTATACTCAATAATTCATTCAAACACTTCCCAGACTCACTTCTACCTCACATCTACTTCTTATACTAGTTAAATAGCAAGATTTGGGTCTCAAAGAAATAAAAAATAACTTGATATATGATACCTCTTGATCTATCTACTATTAACATCACCGAGTTTCCTTGATTATACCGAAGGCTGACAAATGGGACGATGTTGTGGCACGTCCCTGTGTGGTCATTGTGTTGGAACCCCCCCCCCCCCCCCGGGAATCTATTCATGGCATGACTGGAAAATCAATAGTTTCACTAAGATGTCACTGGTAGTGTATTGTTTTGTGACCATGTTAGTGGAAGGAATGCCCCGTAAAGATTGGACTAGGTTTATCATCTCATCCTGGGCCGGGCCTTTAACGGAAAATCGTCTTTAACCCGGTCTTGGAAGTATTGTCAGCTTATGTTAATTACATAGGTTTCACAGAGCCCAGGTATTCTGATTGTAAAAATACTAAATTTCCCTATGAAAAATAATTTAGGTATTTATTGGGAAAATCATCCTAAAAGTTCTTTTTTATAGAATGCTGTTAAAATATGCCACATATTTCAATATTGTCTGAAATTAGTGCTAAGTTATTTGCTTGTAGAGGAAATCTGGACAGCATTTCTAATATAATAAAAAAACACATGACACTGTGCTACAGCTTGAGTTACATGACCTGAGTGCTACTGTAACGGATCCGTTTTGTCAATCTCAGATCAGGTCATTTCTATATGTGCTGATATTCAAGTTGCAAATAATAGGCTTTGTTTAATAATCATGTCCGAGGACAAAGTGGACGGCCACGGACCCTAGAAAAGTGGTAAGTTTTGATGTAGACTGAACGAAAACCGTCGTATAGCTTATACCGTCCACTCTCTGCGTCTGAGTGACTGGCCTCATCCAGGCAGCTAATTCTTCACCCTTTTCCCACCCGTTTGTGTGCATATAAGTAAGGCTAAGGCCATTAGAACTACTCTTAAAGAAACTATCAGTGATTCACCAGAAGAGTCCAAAACAAAAATGTTTTTAAAATGTGGCAGAAAAATAGCTTTAAATTGAAGGATAGTCTGTGTATTAGCTTTCCTAGTTATTTTTCCCACTGAAAGAACAAGGGATTGACAAGAAAAGGAAAGAAAACAGCAGTCTTCAAAGATAGACTCTCCAAGGTTTATGTAGATAGCCAAAATATCAACAGAGGGTGCTCTACCGCAAAGCATGATGGGATCGAAAAAGGGGCAAACTAAATTGGATTCCCGGCTTTTGTAACTGAACAACACGTACTTGCCTATTGGCGATGGGTACTCAAAAAACTTCAAATTTGGAGGTCTGCGTATATTAAAACAAAAACAGACAAAAGAATCTAAAAGCTGTATGATTTATATATGGCCATTTCACACAGTGGTGTTGTACCTTTCAGTTTTGACACTTCAGGATGTGTATCTCACTAATTCAAATGAAGGAATTTCAAAGATATTTACAACCCCTGTATACCTTTACGTTAGAACCTGTCACCTCCGAAACACATTTGTCACTTACGAAACAGTTAAGTTAAAACATCTCAGCTTTACTTGCTAATAGAAAGATCTTGCTGATGATGATCTTATGTTTCAGTGAGTAGTAGTGATACTCATCATGATAGGATGACACTCACCAAGGTGCTGCACAAGCCAACTTTAAATTTTCCCTGAGACTGAAATTTGTTGTCTCGGAGAGACCATAATTTTGTTAACAATGTAAATTGCTCATTTTTTGGAGCTTGGACGGGCTTACTGTGTTTGACTGGTGATTGTTTTACCTTGGAAAGAAATATATTGCAAATGATATGATGATTTATAACATAAGATTGATAAATTTGACTTAATTACAGTGTATTCATGTTTATTTGTTATTTTTGTGCCATTTTTGATAGACATTCCAGACGCCATTAACATGTCTTTGTGACAGTTAATGTGCCCGAATGTTTGTTGTTTAAATAAATTATGATTTCCTTAAATCTCTAAGATAATAATAAAATAGGTATGAGCTTTGACCAAACAACATCTTGTGCACTTTTAGAGAAAGTAACCCAATCTAATCATTGTTGTTTCGGAGGTGACATTATTTGTTAACAGGCGTATAACAAATTATTGCAAGGCCTAGCTTGTGTGTTGCCATTAATTATTCAAAGTAACAAGTTGTAAACAACAAATACTTTTGGTTATAACAAAGTAAGCACTACTCGGCAGGGTTCATTCATGCCAAAACAAAGAGTCCACCATACCATCATGAGTTTTGCCATGACTTCCTGGGGATTAAATTTCTAAGCGAGATCACAACAAACCATATATTCATTCGTTCTCATTAGAATTGCGTTCATCAAAATTTCACAAATCTGAGCAAAATTTCAGTCATTTGCATCTTTTGGCATAAAAAAAGTACCATTTTAACAAAAGGTAAAATCTTAAGCAACCAAATCAGCACAGGGCTATTTAACCCATGGTGAAACTGAGAAACAGGATTAACTTTGACATTTTTCCTATAAATTCTCCTTGTTGTTTTTAAAACCCTTTTGTGAAATATTTAAATTTCCATTTGCAGGGGGCACACTGGCAGGGACCAAGGCTGCTGTATGCTGTTAAAATACTCAAAATGTCATTGCCTGTGCAGTAATTTCACTGACGCCCATTATAGAAATGGTAAATCCCCCCCCCCACCCCCCCCCCCCCCCCCCCCCCCCCCCCCCCCCCCTTAGACCTTAAGTTTGTGATATTATGTTGCTTTAACTGTTTTTTGACCCTTACTTTTGAGATTGAATCCATTTTGACTATTGATAATTCTACCTTTTTTATGAAATTACTGCTGTGCCTACATACAGGCCCAAAAAATGGTGACCCATGGGACAAAGTCACTAAAATGAACCAAACTTGACAGGACGGATGTCATAATGCATAGCATGACCAGAGACTCTGTTTTCTTGCAATGAGTTTTAATTGTACGTAAAATATGTAATATGGATTATCTTAAAGTATGTTTTAATTTTGTTTTGTGCTTGCTTCCTATTTAAATGTGTTAGATTAATTGCACTCCAGTTGACAACAAAATGAAAACGTTACTATTTTAAGTGCATTGTCCCTGCAAGTAAATCAGAAATGACTTGTACTGCACAGGTCTGTTGACCAGCTAGTGCAAATTGAGCACCAACAATTTTTAAATTTGTAGAAATGCCCTCATCATATGTTGAAATACTATGTATTTTCCATTTTTGGGGACACCCACAGGTATTGATCCATGCTGCTGCAGGGTCTCTAAATGCTCTTAATGTATTAATTGCATGTTTTTGCTCATATACAGGCAAGAAATCAAATTTTTATGCCCCCTTAAAGTAGGTTCCCTTAATTAAGGTGGCCCTATAAAAAAAGAAGTCACTATAAAAAAATAACATGAACTGCTAGGTCACCACCATGCAGCTGCTCTTGAAAGAGATTATTTTTTCATCAGATGCAGTATACTTTACACTAAATATATATAGACTTTAATGGTATGATAAATGCTAAATGGTATTCTATTTTGCTCCACCAAATGGTTTGCCCAATAATTATTACACAGTACAATGTGTACATATCCCTATTCATATACTGTATGATCTTAGGAATAAAAATAGTCAAACTCTTGTTTCAACAAATTACAGTGATAGGTATTGTTCGTATCAGTATGCAATATAAAGTTCAAGATAATGCAAGTATATTATGTGAGTGCATGAATTGTTAATACGTCAATGTATCCTGACCTAGCCCATTTAATATAGACAGAGGAAAAAAATGCATTTGCAAACAATGCAAATATTTCAAATAACTTAGGTGTACTTTCAGTAGATGCCTAAAGAATTGAATCACTCAAAGTAAATCGACACAAAATAAAAAGAAAGTTGGGAGGGATAATATCTTACACTTGTCCGTCGGTAGACAAGACCACTCATGCAGTTATTTCATGTTATAGCCCCTCAGAATGAATATATATTTCCCGTCAAAGCAATAATGGAACTCCCAAACCACATATATTTCGGGGTGTGAGCCTACCCAATAATCCGTCTTATTTAATAGAAGCCCCTCAGGTGTACCAGGAAATTAATTGTAATCGATTGTGTTGTTTCGACGGTGGTCTCACGTGACTGGGTGTGCCGGAAGTTGTTCTGGCTTGCGTTCGTATTTCGTCCGGGATATACATAGTGTATCGAGATCACTGACTTTATTTAATACAAGATGCCGAATAATGATGGTAGAGCGTTAAAAGAAAAGTGGGAAAGAGAAGAGCTCACCCAAAAGGCGAAAAAAGGATCCGCCTGCGGCCAGTAAATTCTGGGACGGAGAAGGAATCGGGAGATCCGGCGTCAGTGTCAGATGCTAAGTTTAAAGGAATGTTGCCCGTTCCTTTTCCTGCTTTACTCGAGTTCGAGTGCGACGCGATGCATGCCAGGCATGCCGAGTTTGTGGTTGAAAATACACCGCTTGTTACTCGTTCTGTGGACAGGAACAGTTCTTATCGCGGGGGGGCCCCCAAAGACGGCCCCGTTTTGGAGTCTAATTCACCTCAGAGAGATGTGTTACGTTTAGCAAGTCATTTGGCAGAGCCGAGTCAAGCTAGATGCCCGGACCGGAAGGTGTGATATTTCTGATGGACGATGGTAAACATCCAAGATGGCGGCGTTTGTGATACATCGCACCAACAGCAGATGATGGAATTGCAAAATCAGGTGGCTTGTTTGGTGCAGCTGTACAGCAGAAATCAACGCGAGGAGCGTAAATCGGGATGTATTTCAGGGAACATTTTGATTCTAATGTAGTGTATGGTGGGTTGTGAGTAGGTATGTTGATGACGCCAATTTGCCGCGACTCGCGGTTGCTGTACACGGCATTGCCTTTTGATGCTAATGTGGCCAATACCGCGACATGCGGTGTCACGACAGGGACGAGTAATATTGTAAGTGTAACAAACCCGCGCCTGGAGGGTGGGTCAATTGTTGATACCAGAGCTGGGGACATATTCCTGGTGATGAGGCACCAAGGGGTCCCCGCCTTTATGAAGCATAAGTATTGGGAATCTTGTAATAAGTCCGATCCAGTTGGGAAAAACCTTGTTGCCTGAATACTGGGCTGACAAGGTCAAGAATATGTTAAACGTCATGTCAAAAAGGATAAATTGGAGGATTACGAACTGTATGCTCCACCTTCTAATGTGCCATATGCTAAGGCCCACAAGGGTTTACCGTTTCATTTGGAATAACATGTCACAGATTTTGACGCAGAACGAGATATTGAACTACAGAAGGTCAGAGTGGGAGGTCGTCTGTATTGTTCCACTATTGCAAGCCGTGGATCTTGTGGACACGCATGATGATGTGATAGAAGTTTGGAGCATTGAGCGCAGCAATGGCTTCATTGGAGCTGCCTCGTATTCTGTTAGAACTAACCGACGGGAGCAATTAAGTCCATGTTGCAAATTCGGATTATAAGGAGGTATGCAGCAATGCTGTCACCATTACTGATTCAGCTGTTGGCGGTGATGATTGAGAGGCTCGTATAAGAAGATCAAAGGAGTTTCTCGTCATCTTTAATATCGCAAAAGTATTTGACGGCTATGGGTAATACGAAGCCTTCAAGTCAGCAGGGACAGTCCCATAAATGTAGGTCTAGTACCCAGTCATCATACAACAAGTCTAAATCGACTTATTCAAAGGGCCAAACAATACCTAGTCAAGGGGACGTCAGTCTTTAGCTATTCGACATATTCAAAGGGATGCTAAACCAGCTTCTAATTCAGAAGACCTGGACTACAGCGCCAGTTTCGACGCTAAATGGCGAATTTCTGCTGCGAAACTAAGAAATTGTCTAAGGGCATGGGAAGAGATTAAAACGACCAGTTGGTGTTGAGGCGGTACAGGGAACCGCATTCGTTTGTTTCATTTCAGGTGAAAGCAGCACCCGTTTGGACCAAGGGGTTGTAGGTCTGGAAAAGCAAAGCCTATCGAGGAAGATTCGAGGAAGAGGTTGAGTTTCAAGTTTTGTTAGCCAAGCAGGCGATCAAGGTAGTGACATACCATCCTCAGGAATTTGTTTCAAACCTCTTTTCTAGAGTCCCAAAGAAAAAATGGGAAGAGCGGCCAGTTAATAAAACTTCAAGCCGCTACATCAATTGTTCTAAAAGTAATTTCAAGCATGGAGAATTAGAGTCGGCTTGCGTTTGATAAGGGGAAAGGGAGGACGTCCTTGCTACGTTGGATCTAAGGGACGCTTATTTCTCAATTCCGATCGCAGAGGGTCATCGGATGTTTCTACGTTTTAATTGGGAGGAAAACCAAAGAGTTTAATTTGTTGTCTTACCATTCGGAGCTCACGTTCCTTCAAGGGTTTGTACAAGGTCATGAGACCAGTGGTGGCTAATTACGGAGAAAGGAATTGATTCGGAGTGGTAATTTTTCTCGACGACATTCTAATTATGTGGTCATCAGCAGCAGTGTGTCGTCTTCATGTGGTCAATAGCGGTAAAACCTTTGACAAATTTGGGCTTTGTGATAAATCAAGAGAAGTCCGCCATGATCCCGGCTCAAGAGGGACAGTTTTGGCTTCAAGTTAAACACCAAATCATGAGGATCAGTATTTCCACAGGAAAAATGCGTAGCTGTGATTGCAAAGGTGTCGGAAATGGTCTTGAAAGACCGAGTTCAAGTTCGCCAAGTAGTAAGCCTGGTGGGTCTACTGAAATCAGTGTCACAGACATTATTGCCAGCCAACTCCTAGTCTGCAGGAACTGCAGCAGGCCAGATTGGCTCTGCATGGCTCGGTTTTGAATTTCGACGAAATCATGATTGTACCCCCTTAGCAAAGGAGGAGTTGAAAACCTATGGATCAGAATTCCTTCAGGTTTGGAATGGACGCCCAATACATCCACCACAGGTGGATTTCGTGATTGCGACAGATGCACTTAGCGGGTTGGGGCGGTGTTATGAGATCGATGTAGAAAGTAGTGGGAGATGGATCAGCTCGAAAGCCTCTCATATAAACGTGCTGGAAGCAAGGCAGAAAAATTTGAGGTACCAAGTTTTGTGCGAAACATGCTCTAAAAATGTCCATGTTCGATGCAGATGGACAATATAATCTGCGGTAAACATATCAATCATCAGAGGGACAAGGGGTCCCCTCTATGATCCAGAGAGGTAGTAGAGTGTGGAAATGGTGCCTCCCAAAGGAGGGGATTCTGATTTCGGAGGAATATCTGCAATGGAGCAAAACCAAGTGGAGACCATCTTCAAGAGAGTTTTCAGATCAGGTCGAATGGACGCTTCAACCAAGAGTGTTTAAAAGGTTGATAAGACGGATGGGGTTTTATCCAGACTGTCGGCATGTTCGCATCGAGAATCATCCAGTCAGGGTCGGAAGTTGTATCATGGGTCCAGACCAAGGGCGTGTGGAGGAGATGCCTCTGTCTTTCCAGTGGTTAGACAGGCAACCCGCTCCTACGCTTTTCCCCCGTTTTGTATAGTAGGGAAGGAGAAAGTTTTGGAAAAGTACGTCAGGATCAACTGGCCAGGTTGTTGCTCAAGCTCCAGTTTGGGATGCACAGTTTTGGTATGCGGATCTTCTGTTGATGTTGGATTGCAACGTCCAGAGCTTACGTACCGCGAGGAGCGGAATCTTTCTGTTTCTTCCGCACAGCGGGGGAGATTTCATCCACTGGCTCAAACAATGCAATTAGCAGGGTGGATAATATCAGGTCGCACCTTAGATACGCAGGTATTTCAGGAGACTCTGCCGTCAACTCATCCTCGACATATGGGGAAGGAAAGGTACCGAGAAGCAGTTTCTGCGGGCCTTGGCGAGTCTGGGATAGCTGGTGTCGTGAACGGGTTGCAATTCCCGTTTCTACATCTATAGCTAATGGGCTGTGCTTTTACCAAATTGTATAATGTGGTCTTTTGTACTCGGACAGTATACTCATAGGTCGGCCATTTCAATGACTAATTGTCCCAGTTGATGGGGTGTGAGTTGGTGCTAATTATCTTGTGAGAAGGCTCATGAAGGGAATAATTTAATGCTCGGCATCCAGTCCCGCGATATGTTTTTACATGGCCAGTGGGCCAGGTTATGAGGTTTCTGAAGAACCTTGGCGCAGTGACGTATTGTCTTTAAAGCTTCTATCCATGAAAGCTGCTATTTTAGTAGCGCTAGTCATATGCCCGACAGTGGGAGCAATCTATAACTTTCATAGGATCTTAGTTTATGGTTAAAATTAAATCCACATGGAGATCCGCTTTGAGTAGCTAGCCTAACTTAAAAACTACACGGACCGGGTTCCGGAGTAAGGAGATAATCTTAAAAAAACTCCAAGGATAAGAGAATATGTCCAGTGGCTGCAGTGTTGCAGTATATTAAGTAACAGCTCCATTAAGGGGTCAGAGAAACAGTCTGTTTGTGTCTAACAAAGGCCTTTAAGGCATGTATGTTCGCTACGGTGGCAATGATGGATCCGGACTGGTATGCAGGGCACTGGGGTTGAGTTTCGGTGTTTAGCCACATCCACACGCTCTGCGGCTTCTAACAGGCATATCAAAGAGGGTGTCTATTCCAGATTTCTTAAGAGTGATGATTGGGCCTAAGGCTACGGCTTTCCATCGCTTCTATAACCGACCTGTCTTGATTGAATCGTTTTCAGAGGCCATATGGGAGGAGTTTTAAAACTCTGCATGAGTAGTCCTGTCTACCGACGGACGAGGGTAAGACATAATTAAAATATACAAAGGACTTACCTGCAGGATAATTGGAATTATACTTAAGGAGTCCGGAGGTAGAAAAGGCATTGTACCCCCCCTCTTCATTGTTTGCCTGGGGATTATGTATCTTGTCTTGGATCTCAGCCCTCCCAGTGCAAGTATGGCCTTCTGCTCCATCATCGGGTCTGCCGATGCATAAGACGGGGATTATTGGTAGGCTCACCCGAGATATGTGTTGGACTGTTCCATTATTGCTTGGAAGGGAAGATATATATTCATTCTGCGGGCTAACATGAAATAACTGCATGATAGTCTTGTCTACCTCCGGGACTCATTAAGGAGAATTCCAATATCTGCAGGTAAGTCCCTTGTGTAATAATTTGTAATTTTAGGGGTAACTTTAAGGGGTACCAAATTTGAGAGGGCATCATTTTTTCTTACGGTCATACAATCATGAAGAGCATTTACATTAAAAACTCTTCGAACAAATAATTCATGATAGTGATTTTCCCCCTTAAAGAAAAATTAAAAGGGGGATCACCATTTTGAAGCTTAGTTATAGGTATTAGTAACATTATAACATAATAACTTGATCAATGGGCGTGCCACCCCGTCACAACAAAATGAAGCAGGTAATGAGCTGGAATGTTAGAATTTCCGAAGGGGTGTCTCATTTAGAATGGCATTAATTGTTTTGATGTTACACCAAATGATGAATTGTGATCAGTCATAAACTTTGACAGGCCTGATATAAGACAGAACATGATTTTGGAATCAGAAAGCTAATCAGAATGCTAGATTGGCATGGGCAAAATGAACAAGCAAATCAAGATGGTGGGACCTCCCGGTTTTGGAATGGAATGACCCTGCAGCCTCTTTTTTATTTTGTTAACACGGTAGCAACACATCACATCTTTTAAGAAACAAATTGCTATGAAATGGTATCATGGCTATGATTTAACTAAAGACTCCAACAAAACTGGAAATCAGAAATTGAAAACATTAATGAAATGAGCTTGAAATGGAAAAGAGACACTGGTAAAATGATTACAAATTCAAGTTCTAATGGTTCCTTGCGGATGAGATAATTAACCTTTCTCATTGTGTTAACACAATGTTGTCCTCCAAATTATATTTTTTTCACAATCATGGCCCTCCAAATGATATTTTTTGCCACAATCAATGGCCATGTAAATATAGCGTCCATACAAAGTTTGATGTTTTTTATGCCATTTTATGTTTGTTAGTTAAACATGCTTGAAGAGGCTTAGTGATACAACAGTGATTTTTCTTATTTATATTACAGCATGGCAGTACAAACACTGTTGTACCTCAACCTCTTGTAAAACAAGTGTCCTGCATGCTCTCTTTGGTCATCTAAGGATTCTTTCCTCTTGGATAGATAAACTGTTTAAAATGCAAAATTATACCCAGCTTCTGTGTTATTAATTCACCCCAGGTCTGAAAACAATTTGTTAACTCTTTGTCACCTCCGAAACGACTGTGTAATTGCAAGTTCTTAGAATTTTATTGTAAATCTCTTAAAAAGTGTACATTTGTTTTTCAGGAAGTAACATTTGAAGAACTTTGCACCAAGGAGTCTCACATGGAATGTAATTTTTTTACAATACATGTTAGTTTCCCTGCAACATAGATAACGTAATTAATACAGTATATTCACCTTAGAATTTTGTTTGTTGTGACACCTTGTGAAGTCTATTTGTATCTCGTTATAATTAGAATGAATGATATGTTGTTGTGCAATTCAAAATTAAGAGTAAGTTTCTCAATTATTATCAACAAAACCATGGTACACTTTGTGCACTTCCCAAACATGTTAACAATGTTAACTGTCCTTCCAAATGAATGCGCAATGTGTAAATTCAACTTGTTAAGAATACAAATTTTTCTGCAATTTGTGTCGGAAGTAACCATCATTGAAGGGATTTAGTACAGGGAGGCATAAATGGGGATTTTGCTCATGAAAACACATTTAAAATTAAAAATAGTGCTGAGTTGATATGAGATTTTCCGTCAAAATTTGCTCTTCCCTTCAAATAGTTATGAATTCAACCAAGGACTAGTCAAAAAGCAGTGTAAACTTTGAACTACATAACTTTTGAATTAAATAGTATCAATTGTGCTGAAAAAATGTTACAATTTTAAAAATGCGATTTTCACAAAAAATTGATTTTGCTCCAAATTTAACTAAATGCCCCAATATTTCCAAAATTACACATATTTTTGCAAATAGATGAAGCTCCAAACAGTAATAAATTCAAAAATTTGTCACTTGGAGGGTACTTTTTTAGTGTGAAAATACAAATAATAAGTACTCTAAATTGTGCCCCAAGAGGTACAAAAGGTTCACCACTGATTGGAAATGACCATATATTACACCTTATCTGTAAAAGTACCAAGTTCAAAATAAATGGCGACTGTTTTGGTGGCAATAAGAAGACATTTATTTTGAGTTGGACATGAGCGGATCTGCCCTGCTGCTAGTGCAGCTACCAGCCCCTGCCGTGGTCTGTCCGCGTTGGTAATCACCACATTTTATTTCGAATCCCTTTATTTTAAATATTTAGCCAAAATGACCACTTTGTAAAGTGTAAAACAGAACATTATATTTTTTTTACATAATTTATTGTAATGATTGTATGTTTTCAACACAAGCTTTTGACATGCTCGATCCATCCGCACGCAAATATTTGGGAGCGGCCGACTCCGCGGCTACCACTGGCACGGCACTGTTACATTGTAATGGTAACATCCATTCGTCAATGGTAAAGTGCAAACTTTAAAGAATGTCTGAACGGTGGATGTAGGCCTAACTAAAAAATAGTTTATGTGGAATACTGAAAATTACAGTTATGAAAAGGCAGGTAGGAATAGGTGATAGACGTTATAACAGAGTTTTCCGTGTGCGATGCGCGATATGTGAGCCGTGATTCAAGCGGCAAATCGATGGCCAAGTTTGCCTCCAAATGGCCAACTTAACTGGGAATTAGCTTCCCAAATTAACTACTTTTTTCATATTATATATTTAATATTAAACTCAAATATCAAATTGTGATTGCTAATTTCTTTGGGGATTAATAGTCGTCTGCTTCATTATACGGTAATGAATGAATTTTGTGTGTTAATAACTGTAAACTGGAGAATTTGTTGTTACAGGTAGTCATTCCATTGGCGGAAGCTGCCTGCACGGGTCTTTAGATAGCAGCTGAGAAAGTGTTGAATCTTTCTGTATTTTTGAGGGGGTATTTGTCGTACCTTTCTTAAAAACAAAGATTACTTGTAATATAATTCATGGAGAACAACCTGGGTAGTACATTTATCATCATTAACTTAAACATAAGTGAAACCAATCCTCAAAGAAGTTTTTGCTTTTACACGTTGCGCGTGTGGCTTTATTGACAGTGCAGCGTAAACAGATGATGATCTCGACGTGTGTGGGCCCTTCGCCCGCCTTTGTTCGTGGGGCGCTGGCCTGTCATGATGCCTTTGCGGTTCTATTACGATAACCTTTTGGAATTACGTTTGTAGTAAGTGTCCGTTCGGACAGTAATGAATAAAATATGGGAGTTCTGTGCTTATACTAGGTGTCTTCCAGCCGTCTGGTCTAATCATTGCAGGGTAGTAGGGGTATCCGTACTTGTTACAGACATGCAAAAATCTGATAAGTGCCTTTAAACCTATCAGTGATTTGATAAATCAGAAATTCGAAAAATTCAATCAATCAGATTTTGGATGTTGTAATAAGTATAGGTATCCTAACACACCCTTCAAATGATTGCACCAAAAACGCAACCTAATAAGGGCAAAACGGAAATTTTTAGTCATGACTGTCCATTCGACACTTACTACAACACGTAATTAATGGAGAATCGTATCATTGAACACTGAACTGCCGTTTGCTGCTCGCTTTTCTGTTAATTCTTCAGTGGAAAGTCACTTATGAGAATTATAGAGACTTATTCCTCACTTTTGAACTAATTTCAAATAGTTTTACTTCTTTCGGATACATCAACTGATGTGTCTTTTAAATCTTTTCTGGATTCCATTGACTTTCTAATGAAATTTAATAAGCTTGCTATTTTATGGCTTCATCACAAAATTTTAAAATATAAAGAATTATTTTGAGGATGTCCTTGGGATCACATGACCGTTGACACTCATTCCTCGTGTCCCCGTGTTATAATAACTATGCACACCAGCGTAAGGGCCAGCCTTTTTGAACAGTGTTGAAAAAGGAATCCCAACATAATTTTATTTATTTGAAATGCAAATAATCTGATCGGTATCAATCTGAAATAGTAGTTCATTGTTATTTGGCGAGATAGAACTTTAGTACCAATGTGCCTAGCTATGTTAAACTTTAAAGTCGCCACGGTGTTAGCGATTTCCTATTCTATTCTGTGACACACAAAATAAGCCAACTTCATCCCAAAATTCATGAAGAGGTTTATTATATCCTGAGAGTTGTTCTGTCACTCCTTTGAACACTCCTTTGTAATACCAAACCATTATGTCTGGACTTGGAACTGTTTACCACACAACATAACTACCATATCTGATCCTGACAACTTCAAAGCAGCATTATACCACCACTTCAAAGCACTAGGAAGCTCTAACACGATTAAATTCGACCACTTAAATAAGCAGTTCACCATTTCCTAACCGTTTGCTCCTTCTTGGGGCGTTGGCCAGTATCTCATCTGAAGTCATGAAGTCTGTCACATTTTCTTGACATTGGAGATGTTTTCGGTGTACAGTGATGATCTTTCAAGAGAGGTGATTGTGCACTCCTTCATTGTCGATGCCTTTTGAGCTCAAATGACCCGGAAAGAGATGCTGAATCACGGCAAAATGTGAAACAGAAGGTCAGCTATGAACGTCGAAGTTTTTTCTCGAATAAATCGTTTAGGTAACTTTGAAATAATTGTGGTTTGTATGTGATAAAGACAATGTGACCCAGCATGAGTAAATGAGGCTCTTTGGTAATATGATTTGTCATATAGGCAAAAATCTTCCAGAAGGGTTGAAAAAATGATTTTTCCTTCTTCTGTGTGAACAATGCTATTTAATATATTCCCTCTTTCAGTGCTGTATGTTATAGTGTAACTACGATTATACATAATGTTCTGAGCTCACTTTATTTCATTTATCTGTGTAAAATATAGGCGTTCTTTCAACTTTAACAGCATAAACTCTTAATTTGTATTTTATATACAGTATGACATGATCTTTGACCTACCATAACTTCATACACATACCCTATGAGTGAATCAAGGTCTCAGTTTAATCCTTTAAGCATACATAATTTGATGATCATACCAAACTCCAATTTGAATTCATCACCCGAATAGCTCCCTTTACTCTCGCTGGTGTCCCAAATTAGATCAATTTGGGTGTATTTACACCATATTTTAGTGTGTAACCTTCGGGATCGTTGAGCCATGATTTTTAGGTTTTTTTTTTGGAGATTTTCCCACTAAAATGGTTCATTGAAGATCAAACCAAACAGCAAGATATTTGAATTTACCCTTTCAATGCTATTATCACAAATTGATACATTGGTTTCGATTAAGAAAAAACCTGCATGCATTTGTGCATGTAAATGATGAATGTAATCCAAAAACCTACCATGCCCCACTTTAAAGGGCTGACTCAGAGATTTCCCGATGAAGGCCACATCAAATTTCAAACAAATCCGTGATTTTTTTTGCATTATACATAATGCTTGTCAATACAATCACGTTGAAATAACTAAGCTCAACTCGAAGGGGGGGCCTCCATTAGAAAATCAACAACTTTGGTTATAGACATTCCGGATCCGAATTTTTGTTATACACTTTATCCTATGGCATGTTAAACTGTGCATAAATTTTTAATGCATGAAAACGAAAAATTCCCAATTCATCTCTAACTTTGAAATAAGCATTCTAGGTGACTATCTTTAGTTCCATCTTACAAAAAATATATATTTCAAAATCTCTGAGTCCAGCCTTTAAGATTTTATATGCACTTCACAAATCACAATTACATTTTTTTTTATAATGCATCATACCAGGGCTGTGACAGTGTCGTTTGCTGGTTCTGACCACAGGTTTCTCTCAATTTACTAGACCGGATTATCGGGCCATGCCCAGTGCATCAATCAGCAAGGACGGTCCACTTCTGTACACGAAAAGGCAGTGCTGACAAATTTGCCAGCAACCCCGCCTTCTTCGCCCAGCACCGACGCCTCTCAGAGAACGTGATTCATGCATACCACGAATGTCATTAGTAAATCAAACAATCAAATCAGAAGTGTTTTTATTTACCTACCTCAAACAATGCAGTAAAAAATCAGCTACGCCTCAACGATGAAATTAAGAGCTAAGAAACTGACGCCCTATTTTAAAATGGCTGCGCCCATCATGAAACGCCCTCTGGGAAGGGCCCCTTCCATTTAGTCTATCTTCTTGATCATCCGTAATACCATGATTGTTTAGTACCAGACCTGCTGAAAGTTATACTGTTTTTTAGCTGTTTAATTTGTCATCACATTTTGATTTTCTTCTGATTATTTTCGGATCAATGCTTCACTTGGTTTTGTCATTCACATCCCCATGGATCATTGACTTTGAGTAATTTGAGCAATATAAACATTACTAAGCTTAACCAAATTTTTACATATGCACTGTGTGCTGCAGAGTTTAAAATGGTACATGCACCATAAACACTACATGCATATGTTCATGCGTGCATGTGCAAAATAGAACAAGATTGATAAACGGAATGTTATTTAACTTCTTTACAATGATTGGTGCCACATATCCATGTTACTAGTTTTAGAAGTATTCAGAGATAACACATTCTTATATAAAACACTCTTCAACTTTCGAAGATCTCATTAAGCACCTTACACATTTCTATCACATATCGCAAGCATACATGAGAGCCGTATCGTCAGCATATTAGTTTTGCATGATAGAATGAGCAAATCAAACAAATTCAAAAGAGCAACGGGCCAAGATTGAGCCCTGCGGGACAGCAACAGTGATGATTTATAGCATACACACCATTCAACACAGTTGTTGTTTTTGCCCTTAATATGAAATAAACCATTTCGACTCATTGTTACGCACACTGTCATAACGTTTCTTTAGTAATAAATTGGTGATTAACAGAATCAAAAGCTTTACGAAGATCAAGAAAAATACGACCATTGGCTTTTTTTTACTATCCATGCCTTTCAAAATATATCTGTTACTCGAAATGGTGGTTGTGTTTGATGGCGGGGTCCTGAACCAGATTGCTCTCATCCAGAATATTATGACATTGCAAAAACATTTATAATGCATTAATGAACAAATCTCTCCAGAATTTTTGATATGAGCGGCATGTACAACAGATATTGGGCGGAAATTATTTAAATTCGTCTTTATCACCACCTTTATGAAGGCGGTACTATCGAGCTTCTTCCATCATCAGGTGCATCTCATTTTCAAGCGACATATTTACAACTCTTAGCAATTGATTTGATTGTACGGTGCACGTCTTAACTAATAAGAATTTGACGGACTATCATCCACTCCAGTGGGCTTTTCTAAGAGAGAGCGCACTCAATTGCTTAGTGACATAATCACTTGTTATCCTTGTGAACCTTAAAATCAGGTACTATTAATACCATTACAGTATTATTCTGGTGAGTATCCAACTTACTCATATTCAAGGTCAGATAAATTCACATCACAATCTGTATTAGTACGGCTAACACTATGACCAACGGTACTACAAAAATGGGCGTTCCTGCTGTAACATAGGTGATATTTTCTTTACTTCATTAATACCAGTTGAACATTATTAAATCCAAACCACCATGCTCACGTAGCAATTCTAAAGCTTGCCCTATGGTGACAATTTGATCACATCATGAAAATATTCCGTTTAATGGCTCAATTTTGTCAGGTTAACCCTATTACACATGCATGTCGCTAACACGCATCCAATCAGTAGCATATTTGACAATTGTGCGTTATTCTTTTTAGCATAACAATATAGCTATTGTCATCACGTAGCAAATTAGGTAGGAACCCAATGTTCTCTCATAAACTAGTCTCTCATGTCTTGTCCAATTCTTTTGAAACTGGCAGGTATGCAGGTAAGGACATTTCTTTGAAAAGTTATGTTGTGATTTTGAAAATCTGAGGCAGATGTGCGTTGTTTTTTGGGGCATTTGTTCGTCATTTTGTGTTTTGGCATGACATTGTGTTGGTAGGCAAAGATTATGCTGAATTGTCTGTTGTCCTACAAATGTAAATGCATGCTGTGTGAAAGCCATGGATTATCACGGCTGGCCAAGAGAGGCATGCATTTGCAGCCTAGGCTGATAACCACTTGGGCAGTAAATTTATGCTTATCATGTAGATGATTAGTATGTTATTGCGGAAGGGTAGGTGGTATTGTTTTCACACCAATATCGTCCCCAGTGTCTAAAGTTCCATGTGTTTTGTACCATGTGAATGTACACTAATCCCAGTTGCTCCTGAAGATATGCTTAGTTATCAAGTTATGCAATGTTCACACATGGTTCAAAAGCACACACGGTTCAAAAGCGCACTATATAATAGTAATATGCTGAAACTTTAACCTTGCACTGTGTGAGTTGGTAAAACGTGAAAACAGTTCCAAATTCTTCTGCACTTCAACCAGATCAATCATAAGTGGCCTTAGAACACACAGCTACCTAAGAGCAGCATATTTAGACCATCCCACAATGCATCAGTTTTGGTACATTTCACATCAATAATCCCATGCATGATCCAGGCATGTGATCCACAAAAAATCCCATTTTTAATACTAAAAATCAACCTTTTCGACACCCTTCCTGCACACCAAAACACTCGATACTTTAAAAAAATTAATAATGAAAGGTTTTGTGCTCCTTAAAAACTTCTTTTACCACTGCCCTTTAAATTACTGAAGATGTTTAGTACAGAACATATGGCCCATTGCAATGTATATGGGATTAGTTCAAAACACCCTCTGCCTACTATGAAGCAAGGTTAAATGCAACCACTGTTATTTCTTGGGAACTGCAGGATTACATCTAACCTTGTAGCTGGTCACATATTATGATGTGAACTGTTTTGCTTTTTCAATATTTTTTCAGGGAATATAAACGTGTTTAAAACCTGTCGGTGTTATAAGGGGGGTAAAATTAGCCCAATTTTGAAGTGTCGGATGGTTGAAATTGGTGTACTATAGTCGAGTTATATTGATTGTATTTAGTTATTTGTATAAGTTTGACCATTTACAATTACTCTGTATCAACACCACAAGTCATATGTGGACAGTTGACAAAACACAGGAGATTGTCCGTGGTCAAGTAAATTGCCACCACCGAGGTTGGACCATGGACTTCAAGAAATAATTTAGTTCAGTGATATCTCACCATTTGCAAAGAGTGGTACCAGTCTCTCTCGGCACTCGCATGTAACACAATCCGTTACTGGTCACTGACAGCCCCGGTACAACATAACCGTCGTTGCGGCGCTTGCAGCACTCAGTACACTTCCGTATAGTATTCCTTTTCGTATCGATGGGTTCAAAGTTAATGTCACTCGGACAAGTAACAAACAGAGTTTCGTTACCCAACCGAGTGAATATTTACAGCCGTTACCAGCAAGGGGTAACCCATTTTGTGTTACTTACTAAGTGACATTCATAATTTGTCAGTCCAGGACCCCTCGCTGTAAACCCAGCGTCGATGGATAAAACATGGTCCGTCGGGAAGAAAGAAAGAAAGACGTTTCACAGTGTACTTTAGACATTATTTTACACTTACAAAATTGGCGTATATCGAGCGAGTTGAAGCAAACGCGTATCGTAAGCCTTTAAGTGCATCATTTACCACACAAAAGTCCGATATTTTGCAGCGTCGTACAGCTGATTCCGATTGTAATCGGCCATCATTGATTTCTCTTTGCTCAAATGATGCCGGGAGGAAGGAGAGATTACTAAGCTCTTCACATAATAAACTGCGACAAACGGTAATATTTTTTCCTGTTCTTAATGCGATATCGTGAAATACTGACAGGGTTAGCGATGCTCAGATCTTAACGATGTGTTACGGTGACAAGTAACGGATGTGGGGTCATAGTGCGGTGCCGAGAGAGACTGCATACTCACAAAATATGACTGTCGTCAACTAGTCTAGAAATTGACACTAATGTTATTGAAAGTGAA
>JAMKCH010009219.1:0-29693 GCA_023653785.1 Ophioderma brevispina
ACTAAAAAACATACCCTAAACAAGTATTTTTGTCTGTTTTCGCTTCACTAAATAAGTATTTTTGTCAGTTTTTGCTAGCTTAAACAAGTAAGTAATGCATTGTGTCGTTAATAAACCCTTTATTATCTTGTTTTGCTTTACAATATTTTTGATCTCTGCTCAATTTGAGTATTACATACCTAAACACATATTGACTTTGCTTGAACACAAATTGACATAAACAGAAAATGTTTTTGCAAATCTGTGCTTATAAAGGTATCTTTACTATATGATTTAGCTGTGTACCAGGTGGGTTGTGGAGGGGTGAGGAATTGTGAGATTCAGACCATCCTTCAGCAATCAAATGCATTTTTATTCCCAGTCATGTTTTCTGCATGAAACCTGTTTCTTGATCATGTGTGATCTAGTTAGTGTGTTCAGGTGGTGACGTCAGTCTCCTTTGGCAAGAAGGGAAGGGACCATGATTTGGCGGCATTTTGGGTTGGCTGTGTTTTTCATTTATATCTCTTTGTGACTGAAATTTTAGTCTGGATGTCATAATGGGGGAGAGCACCCCCTGCTCAGAACCCTTGCCCCCTACCCCCCCCCCCCTTAGGTCAAAAGTTGCGAACAGTAGTGGTTATGATTTTGAACAGGGGAAACCAGGATAAATGTTGCCCTTGAAATTAAACCTTTTGGGACACTGGTGAATTTCTGTTGAAGAAATGATGGGGATGATGTTCACATAGGTATGAGTGGACTCATAGGGATGATCTTTGGGTGAGCATAGTTAATGCCTATCTGTTCATTTTGGACATGCACAAGAGATTACAAATCCTTTGCAATGCAATGTTGTACTGGACAATTTGGAGGAAAAGTTTTCTTGTTTCTCATTGGAAATACCAATGGTAAATGTTTTTGTCTAGAAGTCCAGTGAGAGGTGCATGTGCGATGTGCTGTAGAGCGTGCAATTCTATTCAAAAAGCTCATTTGCATACTTGGGACTTCTAAATGAAATAGCTATGAAATTTCTATATTCCATATCAACCAAACTGTTCCTTATATGCATAAACTGGGTAGACATTTCATATAGAAGACCCAAGTGTGCAAATGAGGTATTGTAATTCTGTCATGCGCTGTATATTGCTGTGCAGTAGCTCTTGATTGAATTATTTGCATACTTGGGTTTTCTATATGAAACATCTACCAGAAATTTACTGTACTGGTTAAGTGTCACGGGAACTGATTGTGTCACCTTACTAGACCAATCTGCCACAAACTTAAAGTGACAGGAGATGATTTTTTGAGGATACAAATTTCTCTCATATTGCACTGGGTCGGTTGTAGACCACCTACCGAGAACGTTTGGAAGGTTTTTTGAACAAACAAGTATAAAAGAAAACTGCAAACCTTGTTTTGAACTTGCTTGCTATCGTAATCGTCCCTATAGAAAACCATGCTTTTAATTTCTGTCGTGCACGGCAGAAAATACTAAATCATCATCTTGTTACATAAAGACAAAGTTTTCGGCTTATTCACTTCAGGTGTGATCTACTACATTGGTAAGCATTCCAAATATGCAACAAAAAAAACAGGGTTCTAACAAAATTGGGGGCGCTTCTTTCTGGAAATGTTCTCATGTCTCTTTAAGAGTAAACTGTTTTCCAAAGAATGAAAAAAAAAAGAGATTTGGTGCAAATTCTGTAACACAGCAGGGTTGTTAAGGGTGGGGGAGGGGGCACTATCAAACATGAAGATAAGGAAGGTGTTCAACTTAACCAAGGTGGTTTTTAGAAAGATATGCTAACCGAACTTTTTGTGTGGCCAGTCGAAGAAACCTGGTCAGGAGGCCAGTTTTGAAGTTCGGTGTAAAATTTGAAGATTTCTTTGTTACTTTATGCTGAAAGATTCTGTACTAGAATATTGTTATTAAATTTTCATTGATAATTGCAGTGTATGATTTTCAGTGTGATGTTGGTTTTATAGTGTATGTGTATTATAGGGCTATCAGAGATCCTAGGGAAAAGGGATTATTAACACTGATATTTTGTATTCATCTTGTTACAGTAGGTGAGATGGTCTTTGGTTCTACCACGAAATCTTCCAACAATATGTCATAAAGATTTTCCACATTGTATATCATGGGATGTTTATATCACAAGATTGCATTCTGTACTGTATTTGTAGTTTTTGTGGGCCGCCAGCTATCGCTGGAGGACCACTTCGCAATCCGTTGTGCGTGTGGATGTGTGGATGTGTGTGTGTATTACTAAATTTTTTTTTTTTAATTGACCTCAATTGAAAAGTTGAAGTTCAATTGGAACCAAACTTCTGTCATAGGTGCACCATGGGATCCCTCATATGTTGATGAGGTCAAAGGACATGTGCCAAGGTCAAAGGTCATGCAGCGGCCCACAGCTTATATTCTTTGAATATAGCGAGCGCGAAAGCCGAGAACCGCAAAATTCTAGTTATATTTGTAGCAAAAGAGAAATAAGTGGATGAAATATGGCTCAAAAATTACCAAATGACGATGTATGTAAGTGGTACCAGTCTGATGTGGGTACAATACTGCATGGTTGCATCATCAGTGGGGCCCTCTACACGAGGCAACAGATCCGCAATAATGCAGATCAATGTGGTTCTTCCATGGCCTGCATGTTTTCTACTAGGGCGTATCGTGTTACTGCACAGCATAGGCAGTGCAGAAAAGGAAAGCGCTTCTATAGTAGATTCAACCCATCGTGTCACCGAAGGAAAAGTTTTGGACAGCGTCGATTAGTTGGGAGAGGAGGCAGAATAAGATAATCTGGCCTTTGAAATTTACATGGATAGTGCAACGACTTTTGTGTTCCTTTGTATCCAAACAGCTAAACATGGGCACTCAAAAGTCAGTAACGTTCAACTCACCTGTTACATTGAATACCATTGAAGCAAATGCGAGTCAAGCTTAGAATGTTTTGAGAGTTAATGGAACTATAAGTGCGTTTACGTTGACTTGAATGGTTTCGTTAAGCACAGATTTGATTTTTCTCTGCTATCGGAGATTATGCGTCAATAGATTAAGCGTGGAATTTTAATTTCCATCCACTGCACATCCCCTCATTCAATGCCAATACCTTCAGAAAAGTACTAGAGGTGACACGATGGGTTGAATCTACTATAGCGCTGTTTATGCTGCGTCGCGCAGTGCCACGCTTAAATCGCATTTTCGTTACACGCTGCATACGTGCTCTTACCTGTTACATTTGTTTTTAAATGTCGCAATATTCGTGCTGTAACAGCGTGAAAGACGTGTAGATGTGCATTGTATAGACACACCAATGCACGTCTACACAGATCTGGATCTTGTACCACATTGATGCAGATCTGGTGCCTTGTGTAGAGAGCCCCAATGTCAAGCCTCTGCACAGTGTAGGACTTTCATGGGGGGTTGGAATCTACACTTGAGAAAGTTTGCTTCAGCAAAGTGGACCTAGCCTTTTGTTTCCTCCCCTCCCCCCCCCCAAAAAAAAGGGGGGACTTCTTGGACTTTGGAACACTTCATCACCAGGAAGTGGACTTTTTCTGTTGAATTTTCTCAAAGTGTCCCTTTTCTGGAATTTGTTTTCATTGGAATTCATATAAAAATATCCACAGAGTTGAGGTTATTTAGCCTTATAAACGCCACCAACTACTATCAATGAACAAAATATTTTTCAACTCAAGATTATCAGATGTATATACTTTTATTGGCAATTTGTATTATTTACATATTACTTGCCAAATGCAAATTTGATTTGACACACACACAAACATAAAAGAGAAATTGTAGGTAAAATATTGTCCCAGTAAAATACATTTCCACATCTTTGAAGATATTTTTTGGAAACAATGGCATCACTGCTCTAAAACTGATCTTATTTGCAATGCGATCTGGGAAAACCTGCCACATGGTGGGAAATTTATATTTTGAGTTTTTACTATCACTGCAGAGTTTGAAATAATTAAGTTTCCATAACTGTTTACTTCTTTCTTCTTTGATACACACGTCAAAAGTTACGCCTTATACAATCTGACAAAAAATAAAGTACAATATAACAGATTTTAAACTATTTTCTTTATTTTTTTCAAAACTGTCCTGTGCGACATCTGGCAGGTTTTACCAGATCACTTCACATTTGTTGACTTGAAAACAACAATCTAACCTTTAGTAAAATTACAGAAATGAAAACATTCTTTTAAAACAAATAACCACAAATTTGTGTCTCTCTGATACCAAAATAATCAGTACAGTAGAAAAATTTGTATTTAATCTGTGATTCACAAGAAATAAATTAATTTGGCAAATTTACCACAAGCTAGATTTAAAATGCTAACTGTGTATTTAAAAGTTAAAGGTGTATTTCGTGATTCCAGCACCTTCTGTTTTATTTGTGGTTCACTAGATATCATTGAGAAAAGCTTATTCACAAAATTCTGATCTTGCAGTTTCGTGTTATAAGCAAATGCCTGTTTCCCATAGGCCACTATGCAGTCAGTGGCGTACCGATGTAGTCGTCTCAGAGGGGTCAAAATTTCCAAGTCTTCCTGCCAGAGGGGGCAAAATTCATAAATTGTCCAGTGCTTTGCTCCAATGATGTCTGAACTTGACGAAATGTCCGTTTACAGACAGAAAATACAAAATTTCTTACAGATGCAACCGAAATTTCACGTAAGATATGGTACACGTGGATTGCTAAGATAACGGTTCAGATGATATAAAAATCTCAATTCGGGTGATGAGGTTGTGGATCACGAAATGCCCCTCTAACATCTGTTTATAATGTGACTTCAGAATCAGAATCAAATTTATTTCCATAATATAAAAATCATACATATACAGATCAACAATCACAAAAGACATTTCTAAAAAAACACAATTATGGAGGAGGTGGTCAAAAGGCCAAAAAGGCCAGAAGCGACCACCCCCTTAACATAAAGTTACACATAAAGAATATCAAAATGAAAACACAGTGAACATAATATCATAATCAAAAACTTTCAAAATACAAGACTTCCTAATTCAGCCATTATTCATCTCCCTTGGAATTACCAGGACAATTACAGTATGCATGTGTGGAAATGAGTTATTTCCTGGGCCTGAATATTTGTTCCATCATTCTTTTGTAAGATTAAATTTACAAACTAAAGTCAGGGACAGAATTAGCCGACCAATTGCGCGTATGTCAAGGGTTGTCAATCGGCGTGGTGCGGAGTGTGATTGGTTTGAATTCGTAGTGTGGGCAGGGCAAAATATGATTTAAAATGTCAAAACATGCCATATTTGAGTCGGGTTTTCGACGCACGGACACAATAATTTACATAAGTAAACTTTCTGTTTTAATAAGCTTCAAATGTTCACAGATTATTCTTCACAGCCGACATTTGTTCTGCACCGTCAAATTACATAAGACGCGCAATTGGTCACCTGATTCTGTCCTTGACTATAGCAATCTCTATTTTGAAACATTTCCTTACCCAAGTTTCTATCCCCAGCCTTGAATGCGAGTCCCTTAACTTCAGAAAATCCATAAACAAAAGTAAATATAAAATGGCTTCCTGTACAATGTAAATAACTACTGTTTATTGTAGTACATTATTTGTTATAAATTAAGACTATGGTGTCCCATCAACAACTGGGGTAGAGTACTGTTACACAAGTAACCCATTTAAATACAAATTTGATACATACATTGTATACAAGAATAAATACTACATAAGAATTACATTATTAACTTAACACGCAGATATATTTGTCCATTTCAAAATCAAAATTTTCCAAAGCACCTGATCAAGAAAAGAGCGTAACAAATTAGCTTTCGGTACCAATGCAGACATGATAGACTTAGCATTTTATGCTCGCTTTTTTATTACATTTGAATGGACTGGTAGTGGATTTTCATTGGTTTAACCTATCAATGAAGTGATATCGATCAGTGGTTGGTTTATACGACTAACGACCTTGTTTTAATATGATTCCCAAAGATTCCCGATCATATTTGAAAAGGTTTATACCATTGCACCAATGCATATTCTATACACCTCTGGTGTACCTAGTGAAAATTAAAGGCTGACTCAGAGATTTCAAAATATAATCATTTTGTGTAATAATTAAAATAGAACTAGAAAACTAGAAAAACCTAGAACTAAAGATAGTAACCTAAAATGCACAATTCCAAAGTTTGAGATGATTCGGATCTTTCGTTTTGATGCAGTAAACATTTATATATAGTATTATGTGCCATAGGATACTGTGTATAACAAAAATTCCAGATCCGGAATTTTATAACAAAGTTGTGGTTTTCTATATGAAGGACTTCAAATTGAGCTTAGTTATTTCACACAGTGTTTAGTATATGGACAAACATTATGTATATGCAAAAAACACAATTTGTTTGAAAATTGAGGGCGCCCTCCTCGGAAAATCTCTGAGTCAGCCTTTAAGGGTATTGGAAAGTGTTGCCAGGTAGGTAGCATATTCATTCCTTTGGTTTGATTTTGTCTAAAGGCACTGAAATATCAGTAATATACAATTATTTTAAAATCTGGCTTAAATTTGGCCAGAAGCCATAAATTCCACTCGGGTCAAAAGCAAAATTTAAAAAAAAATCAGTTTTGATTTATTAATCAAATCCATTTGAAAACTTAATATTTTTTCAAATGAAGTGTAGTTGTGCGAATTTGAATGGGTGACTGGGGAAAGACAAATATTTTGTGAGTAAAAATGCCAGTCTTGCATGCCACTGATTCTACTGAAATGTGGCTATAATCCAGGCCTAAAATTTGATATGCTTTACTTGTGTCATTTGTTCAAAAAGTATAGTACTTACAAAACAGCAAATGCAGCCTTATGAAATAAGACTTGGTACATAGCACTATTGATTGGCCTATTTTGCACTTATAGAAGTTTGGAAAAAATGAACATTTGACTCTAAAAAAATACATGGAAAAAACCTGCATAGCACTATACTTTTTTTAGGCCGCCAGCATAGCTGGCAGGACCACTTAGCAATCCATTGTGCATGTGTGTATATATATGTGTCACTAAAATGTTAATTTTTTTTAAAAATTGACCTCAATTAAAAAGTTGAAGTTCAATTGGAACCAAACTTGTGTCATAGGTGCACCCACTGACCTCTACACATGGATAGCGGGTCTGAATCGCCGATGGAAACAACAGGAAGTTGCTTTTTGTCCTTCGCAATATGGCGGGAAACAATGCATACACCTGCTGGTGCACATATTTAACTTTGACAATAAAGTGAAGCCATATGGTTTCAATCACTGACTATTCAACAATGCGCCAGCCCGCTATTCATGCGTAGAGGTCAGTGGGTGCACCATGGGATCCCTCATATGTCGATGAGGTCAAAGGTCATGTACCAAGGTCATGTGAGGTCAAGTTGAAAAATAGGCTAAAATGTAAAATTGACCTCCATTGAAAAGTTGGAAGTTTTAACTTGAGTCATAGGTGCAACATGGGATCCCTCATTAGTTGATGAGGTCAAAGGTCATGTGCCAAGGTCAAAGGTTGTGAGGTCAAGTTGTAAGATAGGCTGGGGTGTCCCACAGCTTATATTCTCTGAAGATAGTGGAGTGTTTTAGGAGATTATACCCGTTCAGGGTAAGGTGGAAATGATCACCATTCTTTTGCCAATGATATCTATCAATTGGTAGGAGGGGCTCCAAAGTTGTTTAAAATAAACTAGAGCTACTATAGTATATTTTCCTTTATAATTGCATTGATCTTTCCAAAGTGTTTCACAATATACTTTATCAAAAGGTCATGGTTTCATCTTATAGTGAACACACTATAAGCTACTAGAGATGTTTACCTTGTGATACATTCTGACCTGGTTACTTAGTGTGTTAAATCAGTGTACTTTATCAAAAGGTCATGTTCATCTTATAGTGAACACACTATAGCTACCACAGGTTGCTTTACATTCAAGGTCCCAGGACAAGGTGACTGAGTAGACATTTCTTAATTGCTACATTTTTCGTACTCAACAGTTATCATGATCATATCCCAACCACAGGATTTTTAAAAGTGAAATCGGGGAAATGCTAAATTTCAAGGGTAAATATAACCCAAACTGACAGGGCCTCCCTGTTTTCCGAACGCGTTTCATCAAGATGCTGGAGTGGATTTGAACCCGTTTAATGACGTAGAGTACCAGTAAAAGTTGTAACACAGCTCACACGTGGGCTAACCACACGGCACACTCCAGATATCTCTCCTTGTCGGTTTATTTGCTGGGAACTTGATAAAGCTATTCTGTTCTGATTCTCCTTGTCGGTACGGTTTCGCCGCTGGTGCACCAGTCGACAATACAGCGCATTACTATCGTAATTTTAAGGCACCAAATAAAAAAATTATTGCCATATGATACAACACGAACGACGCATATCACGAGAAGTAACGTGCTAGTATGCTGAAAACTGGGCCACGCGAACGTTCGTTCCACGATGACGATCATGACGCGTATCGCATATTTGTTACTCGGAGCACTTCTGGGTCACGCTTGCCAGCGCGATAATCACTTCATTTAGAATTCTTTGAAAGCTTGTCCAAAATACAATGATATTATGCCCAATTGTTTTTATCCAAATATAAAATTTCTCATTTTACTGCTAATTCATTACAGATTTGTATTACATTGATATCCAATGTTTATACTATGAATGAAAACCATTTGTTGGTGATATTATAAGTATGTTAAAGCATGTCCCATGGACATTTAAGATTTACATTATAACCTTGGTCTCCTCTACTGTACTTCACAAGTACTTTATCAAAGGTCATTTTCATCCATAGTGAACACGCTATTGCAAGTTTTTACTTGCTGTATTTTGATTACAGGCATTTCTGGGTTTTACTTCGGGGCTTTGCATCGGCAGCTACCGGATCTCTTAATTGAACATTTGCCCTGGAAGGGTAATAAGTTATAGGCTTAAAACAAAACAAAAAAAAATTATACTTCTGCGGACAATTTTTTGCAGAGAGTGGATCATGTAGCATAACTCTAAAATTTACTCGGTAAATTAAAGCTTAAAAAATTGATTCTTGTAAGGTGTTGTTTTTAGTCTTTGCCTTACAAGTTCTCAATCCACAGATAAAGGTAATGATGTTATCAGGCAGCCATTCTAAAACTACAAACAGGTCAACTGTGGTGGAAAAAAACTACAAGTTGGGCATATAAGCGCATAGCCAGCAGGGTCGTTCCGGGAGCGGGCAAATAAAATTTGCGGAAACTTAAAGGGCTGATTTTATATAAAATATGTCTTTTTTCTTCCCAATTTCCCCCAAAAATCTTGTTGAGGTGCACTCGGCCCCTCCTGTGCACCCTGTCAGCTACACCACTATTGACATTCCATAATAGAGAAATATGTTTCTGATGTTTCAGGAATTTTTTACACACAAAAATACACAGGTCTAAAATCTTAAAATTAAATGTGAAATGTGGCAAATTAGGCCCCCCTATATATGTTATCCTTAAAGAATCTTCATTTAAGGTGTAAAAATGGGGAACATTTTTTGGGTGCGGGGCACCATGTACATTTATTTTGATTTGTGTGTTGGAAAGCTTTTAACCAAGATAAAATAACATACAGCTGCCCGTCCCACATTAAGGTCATTGTCCCATACAAGTAAAGACTGCCACTGGTACAGAGTATATTATGTAGTAGATTTAAAAGTATAAGTGAGGACATCATTAAAGGTTTTAGGTCTGTCCATATCACAATGAGAAGTAAGGAGTGAAGTATTTTAATGGCCACAGGTAAAAAAGTTGTTATTCATACAAGATATATGTAGTAAAGTATAAGCACACTATTTAAAAAACCCAACTTATGTTTATTTTGGCCATCATAAATGGGCCAATCTTGTATCAAGAGATTAGCGCAAAGCGGATTTGACATCTTGGCCAACCATATAAGTCCATCTACCATTGTAAAACTGAATGCATCAGTTTCCAGTAAGCTGATTCTGTACAGTAACTTTGCACCATATGTTTTGTAATGGCAACAAAGGCATAGTTTCTGCATGGCCAGGGATTGAACCCCATTTGAATGTCCCATCCGTGGAAATATGCAAGAAGTCTCACTTAATTTGAAATCTACTATACTGAAGAATATAATGAGTAATCAAATGCATCGCCATCACCTGCACCACCATCACCCCCACCGCCACCTACGGGTACGTTCTGCTCAGTGGTAAAGCGCATCTGCTGAGTCGTGGGTTGGGCATCTTCATTGCCTGGCACATCGGGAATATTTTGTTCACAAATATCTCGGTAGTACTCATCTTCAATATGAGCACAAGGGTCCTCTGTTGGTGGAGGTTCTGATCCAGATCCAGAACCAGAGCCCTGAGATGAAGGAGAAAAATGTTTTTTTAGTATACATTCACAGAATGAGCTGAACATCCCATAATCTTACAGATTTTGCCAGGTTAATGGTTACACACAGAGGGTGTATTGAGTCCATCCCACAATGCACCAGTTTCGGGAAATTTCACCTCAATGAGGTCATGTGATCGTACATAAATCCTATTCTTAACACATAAAAACCCTGACTTTAACAATCATTTTAGCCCATAAAGCGTTAGTACTTAGACAATTTTTAGCATGAGTATGAAATGTCTTTGTTGTTCTTGAACTTCTTGAATACTTTATCCCCAAATACTGACATGTGTTTTGTACAGTACTTTATATGCACATTGCAATGCATCATGGGATTGGTTCAAAACATCCTCTGGGTTACACACACATGAGAGTTTTAAAGCTTTGGTTTTTCTATAAAAAAAAAAAAGATGGTCTCAAATGATCAAGATGTTGTTAGGGGAAACCTTAAAGGTGTAACGAGAGATTTTTGAGGCTCCCAAATATTGTGTCATAATAGTAATTTCATATAGATTAGACACTCATTAAGCTTCTTACCTTGTATTTGGCTTTTGAAATGTCTTGAAAGAGGAAAAAAGGTGATTTTGATTCAATGTAAAACATATAGCTGAATTCGTATTTGCTCTTATACAGAATTAGAAAATTCAAAATGTTTGTACCAAGGAAACATTTCTCAGCTTAATCCTTTCAGATTGGGATATTTTTGATGGAAAGCTTTACATCAGGGCAAAATTCAGTACTTTCGATTTTTTAGGGACACCTGATATTTGAAATCTCTTGTTGCACCTTTAAAATAGTTATTGACAGCAGTGTCTTTATACATGACCACCATGTAGCTAAAACCCAGAGGCCATATACACGGCACTACTGCAGACTGATCAAGACTACACCTTTCTGCCAGATTGGTTTGTATTACCGTAAGCACTCTGGTATAAGCCCACCACCAAAAAGGAAGATTTTACTTCAAAATAGGGGTGGGCTTATACCCAGAGAGGGGCTAAAACTTGGGAGCAAATAATCAGATACAAATTGCAATAAATATCATTTCAAGAGCATATTATTCACCAGATACCATTTAATGTATACTTTAGTTGTAGCAGATATTACAACATTAAAAGCAAAAGTTAAATTTTCCCATCACATTCCTAAAAGTATTTGTAGCAAACAAGCCATCCCAATGCATTGGGCCCTACTTTGATGGCTCTATAGAATAGGTCAAGTTTTAAAATGTGATTTTGTTTTGTGTAATTACTGCAACATTGTTTCTTGAATGCTAAAATCACCACCTGGGCTTATACCTGAGTGCATGCTAGCTCCTGTATTTTCTTTAAAAATTGGGGGTGGGATTATACTCAAAGGTAGGCTTATACCCAAGTGGTTACGGTACCAATTGAAATATTTTGAGACTACAGATCGAAAACTTGGTGGTGTAATATGGCCTGATTTCAAATTTTACCCTGTATTAATTACACCCTTTATTTTACCAAATTCCCAACATTTCCTAGAGTTTGGACCAAAAAATTCTGATTCAGCATCCTTCAACTATACAAAATACATCTTCAAACCACCTTCCCCAAACTTTGAGAATAGGACTCTCATTTGTAACCCTACTAACATAAAGGTATAGGTGTTCCAAATGATCAAAGGTGCAATGAGAGATTTCAAGTAACAGGTGTCTTAAAAAATGTGAAAATTCTGATTTTTGCACTGGTCTAAAGTTTTCAATCAAATATATCCCCATATGAAAGGATTAAGCTGAGAAATGCTTCTTTGGTACAAAAATTGTGAAATTTTTTGTATAGGAGCAAATGCAAAATTCAGCCTATGTTTTATATTGAAATACAAGCAAATCAAAATCACCTTTTTCTCTCTTTGAAAGGGGCATTTTGTGATCCACAACCTCATCCACCGACTTACCTAAAAAAAGTTGAGATTTTTTATATCATCTGAACCATTAGCCTTATTTATCCATGTGTACCTAATATTACTTGCAAATTCGGTCTTATCTGTAAGAAATTTGCAATTTTGTATTTTCTGTCCGTAAACGGACAGAAATTACAGCACAGTGGTGAAATTGTAACTAACCCCCCCCCCAGAAGTGGTCATTTTTTTTAAACTTTCTGAACACTTCATAACCAAAAAGTGGACTTTCTTGTCAAAATTTCTCTAAATTTTGGACCTTTTTATCAAAACATTCCTCAAAAAGTGGTCCTTTGCCTCTTGTGGAATTCAGAGTGTTTATGTGTTAGGAATAGCATATTTGTGGGATCACGTGACCTAATTGAGGCAAAATTCCCCAAAACTGGTGCATTGTGGATTGATTCAATGTACCCTCTGCTTCCATTCTAAGATGGAAGTAACACTCTCTCTTTTCAAGTGGGCCCTAGTACTCACCTTTTAGATTTTCTCTTTAGACATGAGGCTCCAAAGAAATTTTTGACTTATTTTATTTCAAGCGATGTAAACACATTTGTTAATATTGCAAACATGCAAAAATAATAAGAAAAAACAAAGTCTATTATGAATTTCTCATCCTATCCCTCTAAGATATACACAAACTTACTTGGCAATCCGCATCTTCATCGTCACAACCTCCGCTTCCGAAGTCTACGGGGGCCATCTCCGTTGGGCATGGTGGCAGATCCGCACAAGCACTAACATCCAAGTCAACACTTGTCCCTTCACATTGGTTACCCCCATTTGTAGGTGGTGGATCGTCGCATTCTCGACGTCTTTCCCGCTGTGAAAGTGAGCCACATGTTTCTGAGCATTCACTCCATGTGCCCCATTCACCCCAATTGCCATCAACTGCAAAAAGATTTAAAGATTTTTACAAATCACCCTCTATTATCTGTCATATCAAGCATTCCTCGACACGGAGTTCTTATTCCATGTGTAATGACGCAATGTGTTATAATTTTGAGTGAAATTTCCCTTAGTAATGGTGAATTTGTGAAGATTTTTTGATTTGATTTGATGGGGATGTGTAGTGGCATTGACCCGGGGCATTGACTCCTTTTGGGGATTTCCTCTCACTGAAAGACCCTGTTTTTTCTTGGTTTTGCAGTGGAGGGCGGCCAAGAAATCCCAATTTTATAAATGTCGTCATTGGTTTAACATGTAAAAGCGAAATTTTGACAAAAAAATCCTGATTTTTTTATGTTGTCAAGGAATATTTTCTTATTCCAAAACTGTTGGAGCTGAAGAATTAAGGAGCTGTAGGGGTTATTTCTGATTTTTTTTGTATGAATAATGGATGAAGACGAGGTTGTATGTGGGTCATGGGAACACACATGACCGACCCACATCAAAGCACCCAAATTGGTTTGTGGTTTGCTGTAAATTCTTTTGATATTTTTGGTGAGTTGCTATATTGAATGAGGCTTGGCCGCCATCATCTGGGTTTTGCTCTGTTTTTGTTTGCTGTCACCCAGTGATCCCATTCAAACTATTTTGGAAACAATCTTTATTATCTCTCACTATTTGACCCTCTTTTTGTCTAAAATTCATAGAATTATTTTTGACACAATGTTTGACATTTTTAACAGTTTCATACACTATTTGTTGCTATTTTGTCTTTAAAAATGTGCCCAGTTTTATATTTCAGCACTGCACTATTTCCCATACAGTAATGCAACAAAACTCAACTTCAACCCAAATTAAGGCGGTATCTGCACTGTTAAAATGTTCTTAAAAAAACGTTGTTTTACTGTCAGCCGGGACTCAAAACATGCAAATAACTGTAAAAAAGGACTCGAAACATGCAAATAACGGGTAAAAAAAATGTTGTTTTTAACTGTTGTGAGTCCCAGTTACCAGTCAAAACGCTGGTATTCTGAAAGGGAGTCTTAACTTTAGACCCAGGTTTAATCCTACATCAGTGGACCTTTTTTTCTTTTCAACATACTCTGAAGGTGTGCCATAACAGTGCGTTGAAAGGTAAAAAGGTCAACTCTTGTAATATTAACCCTGGTTTGTGCCTTTAAACCTGGGTCTAAAGTTAAGACTCCCTTTCAGAATACCAGCCATAGACACTAGCAGTGGTTTTGATTCTCACCAGGACAGGCGTCAGTATTTGTACAAATCATCTTGCCATAACTGGGCCCTTGACAATAACGTCCACCATGCTGTGGTCTCGGGTTGGTACATGAATGTGAGCGTAATCGCCAGCCAACCTCGTTACACTCTGTTGCTGAACACGATTGCCAGCTACTCCACTCTGACCAGCCACCGTGAACTACAGACAAAAACAAAAAAACACAAAAATGAGTTATGACATTAGTGATATTCCGGAACACAACATATTTTCCATGTTCTTGTTTGTGAATACTTTGCTCTTACTATCATTCCACTCTTATGGAGCTTAACCCCCCCACCCCCAGCATTACTTCTCATTGACAAGGGGGTATCATCCATGCCCAAGCATTCACAAACAGCTGTCCCCCCTGACAAATTTTCCCCCTTTCTGCACATGCACCAATAGGCCTATAAAAGTGAAAGCAGCATAGACCCACATTGTACTGAGCCACTTTAATATAAAAAAATAAAAATTGTGCCCCCCTTTTTCCCCTCCAAAAAGGAGCTGGTTATGCCACTGGATATTGGTAGAGTCCTGCATGCACACCTGGCCTACTTATATAACTAGGTTTTAGTGTCTTGTATATTTCTTCAGATAAATAGTTCACATCACAATGAGGGCACATGTGGTCCACTGGATACAACGTCCGGCTCACGCCGGGGGCTCACGGCCCAACGGGCGTGGGTTCGAGTCCTGCTGAGGCCAATGTCCTGTGCACTTGGGCAAGGCACTTTACCTCGCTTGCCTCTCTCCACCCAGGTGCAAAATGGGGAGCTGTTTGGAATATTGTCTATTGAGCACTGCTCAAAGGTATGAGTATGCCTTGGGCATTTGTTTGGCAGCTGACGTATTCTAGTGGCAGCGGAATAAATGTAAAGCACTTTGATACATTGTGAAAGGCGCTATATAAATGTTGACATTTATTATTTTATGTTGTCTTATAGATCATGTGTAACCATTGACTTACTTGGACAAGCAGTGACTGTGCATGTTTCGATTTGTACATTGTCTCCAGTGCAATCGTCTCCGCCATATTGTGGAGCTGGGTTATTACATGATCTGTACCGACTTAAATGTCCATCTCCACAGGTTACTGAACACTCTGACCATTGGCCCCAAGTAGACCAGACACCATCAACTGAAGTGCATCATTTGAAAAGAGAGAGAGAGATAACAAGAGTAAGACTGGGCTCCTGTCATAAAATTAGTCATAAAAAGACCATAACATTAAGAGCGAGTTGCCTTGATGCACTATTTTGAGCCATGGAGGCAAGATACCACCCATGTCCATGCTTTTGTTGTTTGTTTTTGTGTGTGATTGTTTTTGTGTGTGTATGTGTTTGTTAATGTCAGTGTGTGTTTGTGTGAATATTTGTGTTTGAGCTTTTTCTTTTTGCTTGCTTTTGTTTGTGTATTTATGTGTGAGTTTGTTTTGTCTAAGTATGTATATTTGTGTGTCTTTGTGTGTGTGTTCGCGTGTTTTTTTGTTTGTTAGATAGCTAGGGGTTAAGTATGCTTTAATCTATAAAAGATACCAGAATATAAGAGAATCATCCAAAATAATCCCTAAAAACTTCCTATGAGTAACCTTAGTAATAGAAACAGGATAGTTTTGTCAATGTTTAAGGGATGATTTGCTCACTTTGAACCAATTGGAAAATATTAGCGAGCTCATTGTTTGCGGTTAGAACAGGATGAGAGAAATTGTTATGTGAGTGAGCCAAGCGAGTCAGTATCATAAAATAAAAATGGAAAAGAAATTCGAGTAGTTAACAAAATCATTCAATTATAAAATAAAAGACAAAGGACCCAAAATCGATCCTTGTGGAACCCTGCATGTAAAAAATGTTCACGTGAGGCGATGTTGCATTATTGTAGGAAACAAACCATGAGGTAACTCTTGACCCACTCAATGGCAATACCACGGACACCCTAGTAGTAAAGTTTAGAGAGCAAAATATCATGATTGACCGTGTCACAAAATGCCTTTGTTTTTGTTTGTTTGCATGTTTGTTTGTGTTTGTTAGTGTTAGTGTGTTTGTCTTTGTGTTTACTTTAGTTTTACTTGATTTTGTGTGTGTGTGTTGTGTGTGTATGTATGTTTGTGTTTTTTGTGTTTGGTTTTTGTGTGTTTTTGTTTTCCTGCCAGTCTGTCTGCCTGTCAGTCAGTCAGTCAGGCCACTATTTGTTGCTGTGTTTGTTATTTGTATTGGTGGTAGTATGCACAATTTAATACAAAGTTCTTATATTGTTACTAAGATACCGAAGTGAATGCCTTTGTAGAAAATATTTTTAGAAGTTATATTGTTCTATATTCTATACACCAGATACACCATTAAGCATTCAGTTAGATTTGTTACTCACTTGGGCAGTTTGGAAGGTCGTCGCATATACTAGTTTCTACTTCTTCTCCTTCACACCAGTTTCCTCCGTTCATTGGCGCGGGGTCGTTACATTCACGTGTACGACTTCGAGTTGCAGTGAGACCACATGTCTCACTGCATTCACTGTATTCTCCCCATGGACCCCAGTTACCATTAACTGCAAATGAAAAGTGTGAACATATTAGTTATATGCAAGCAGTGGTTTCACAAATTTACAGGGAATTTCAAGAAAATGTGTTCAGTATCTCACTGTAAAAGTGTTGGTTGGTGTTCCCCCTCCCATTGCTGTGACCCCCTCAGAAATTGGTAGTGACCAGGCCCATATGCAGGGGGTGCAGTCACACACCCCAAATTCCACAAAAGGGGCAAAAGGTCCACTTTGGATGATTTTTTTGATAAAAAGGTCCATAATTTAGAGAAATATTGACAAGAAAGATCACTTTTTGCTGGTGAAATTGTAAAAAGTAAAAAAAGGACCATTTTAGGGGGGTTAGGTCCATTTACAAAAAAGGTCCACTTTTTCGAAAAAAAGTCCACTTAAAAGGTTCACTTTTTCAAAGTTCCACACCCCCCCCCCCCAAATAAATCCTGCGTACGGCCCTGGAAGTGACCTTTTTGAATAGAGTGTAGAAAAAATGTGTAGGACAGTTTCTGTTGGTGTTTTTCTCATCATTGTGTCTCCAGTCCCCCTTCTGTTGATTAAAGACACTATCAGTGATTTATCCAAAAGGGTCAAAGTATTTGAAATTGGCAGTAATAGCTTGAAAGTGAAGGAAAAGCCTGGAGAATCCTCATACGTTACTTTTTCCAACTGAAGAATGAAAAGAAAAGGAAAAAACGGCAGTGTTCAAAGATACGAATCTCCATTCACTTACGTGTTGTAATAAGTTTCCGTTCGGACACTAATGACTAAAATATCCGATTTTGTCCTTATTAGGTTGTTTCTGGTCCTATCATTTTTAGGGGATGTTAGGGCACCTATATTTGTTACAGACACACACAAATCTGATTTTTGATGATTTTTTCGATTTTCTGATTTAGCAAATCACTGATAGTGTCTTTAACTAAGGGGTATGTTTATACATGGTCATGTTAGATGAGAGAAGAGATGAGCGAGCCCAAACAAATTTGAAATTTGAACATACACTTACCTCCTTCAGGCGTATCCTGGAAAATCCATCTTTGAACAGATTATTACATTTAGACTTGATATTTGAACCAAAGTTGAACAGGGCTAACAGTAGTATAGGCCCTTAACATGGACATATAGGTCTATGTCAAAGAAGAACTGTTGTAAATTACAAATTTTATTTTGGTGATGTTTAGTATCTCAAAATGTCATTCTTTTGGAGAAAGTCTATACATGCGAGTCTTTCTGTAAGCACAAATTTCCCTTTTCAACTTGAAGAGTGAAAATGGAATGAACCTTTCAATCTTCTTGTGGATTTCTGTGTTTTACTCTAAGAGAGTGAAATTTAACTTTTTGTAGTGATTGCTCTAGTCACCACATGATTGGTATAATAGTGAACACTGTTTAACTCCAAAAGAGTGAAAGAGTAAGAGTAAAGGTCCGTTCGTACTAAAACTACTGCAATGCAGTGTAATGCTGATGCACTGCCGATTTATATCAATCACTTTCTACTGCAACTTGATGCAACCCACTGAAATGTATGATAAAACGAATTGAACTTTGTTGCAGTACTGCATTGCAGCATCTTGGGCAGAGGCTGCTATTCGTGCAATGCAACTCACTGCACTGCAGTGCAGTGGAAGTGTGAACGGACCTTAAGTAGTGGTGGTGACAGACTTCTTTTTCTGGGAGGTGGGGACAAGGGGTAAGTGATTTTTTTTGGGGGGGGAAGTGAAATTTAGTGGGAACATTTAAAATTGGGAGATTTTTACAAAAATTTTGGACCAACATCTTTTTTGTTTTGCCAAAATTGGGTGAAAAAAATTGTAATTTTTCTATTGACTGGGATGGGCACTGGGGAAAAAATAAGGTGAAATTTCCCCTGTGCCCCTGCCCAGTAACAGAAAAACTCTTACTTGTACAAGATCCCTTGTCGCACTCCTTGGTTTTAAATGAATTCCCAGTGCAGTTTGCTCCGCCATTTTGGGGGGCTGGATTTGTGCACGTTCTCGTCTTTGTTTTCACACCGATACCACATGTTACAGAACAATCACTCCATGGATCCCACGCATCCCATTCGCCATCGACAACGTCAGCTATTAAAAATCAGTGCAAACTCAGAATAATAATTGTTCTTTACATATTTTGTCAGCTAGCAACTAAAGATTAGTCACCGAAAACGCTTGGTTCCAAAGATTTGTTAGAAAATTGAGGGCACCATCCTCGGGAAATCTCTGAGTCAGCCTTACCTCGGCAACCAAAGGGGGGACCCCCCCCCTCCTCAATGGCATGATCCCCCTGTCGCACAAAAACGCAAAATAACGAATACGATCTAAGGCTCCTTTATGTAATGTAAGCTCATCCTTCTGGACATTTTTGCGAAAAAAAAACAATTGGAATTCCAGGTACAACCTTGCCATACTTTATTGTGTAAAATGCAAAATAAATGGTACTTTATGTAAGTATTATGCTACTGTAAGCAAATACTTGTATGTTTTCTTATTATTTAGAATAATAACATGTGTATGCTTACTTTGGCACCCATTATTGCCAAATAAATACCAATTTTGCTTGCATAAATGGCAAAAACGGTCGAAAAACCCTCGATTTTGGCGATTTGTTTACAAATTTGAGTACAAATAAGCTCTCAGTTATGACGTCACTATGACGTCATGTTATTAAAACTTGATATGTTTGTACTTGATTTGAAGAAAGGACATATGTAGCTACACACTGATTCCAAACAAGATGATGTTTGACGTTTAATTACGAAAAAATCAGGGGGTGGTAACTACCCCCCCCCCCCGGTCGTGAACGTATAGTATATACAAAAGCCCTTGGTTGGACGAGGGTTAAAGAATAAAATCATAAATTCAAGAAAACATGAAAAAAAAACGTCTTGCATTATCAAATGAAAATCTCAGAAATTATACGCTTATTCACAAAATACTGGCATTTCAATGTGAAACTCAAACACAAGTCATATTTTCACGCAGGACACTTTCGTGTTTTGTTTTTTTGTTTTTTCATGTCTTTTGAGGCCAGTTTTGAGACATTACACGGTGGAGGACATGTCTTTGACTCTTCGTGTCTGTTGTTTTTATTTATTTTTTTCTATATCTTTTATTTCTGTTATTGAAGACTTGTCTATTGCCCAGCTGAGACATGTCTATAAGCTACCAAGTATGGCAAGCTAATTGAACCACAACCCCAATAAAATATGTTTATCTAGATAAGCATAGTTTTCTCTTGATAAGCATAGTTTTTCTATTGAAAAACATAGTTTTCATTTGATAAACTTAGTTTAGAGAAAAACTCTGTTCATCTAAATGAACTAAGTTTATCAAGAGAAAAACTATGCTTATCAAGAGAAAAACATAGTTTATCTAGATAAACTTAGTTTATCAAAGAAAAAAACTATGTTTATCTTGATAAACACAGTTTTTCTCTTGATAAAATAAGTTTTTCTAGATAAGCATAGTTTTTCAAGATAAACAGTTTCTCAAGAGAAAAACTTGGTTTTTCTAGATAAACAGTTTTTTCTTAATGTTTTCTCTTGATAAACAGTTTTCTAGATAAACATGTTTTTTTCTATAAATAAACTAAGTTTTTCTAGATAAACATATAGTTTATCGAGAGAGAAACATAGTTTTTCAAAATCTTTATCAATTTGATAAACTGAGTTAATCTAGAAAAACTAAGTTTATCTAGAGTTAAACTAATCAAGAGAAAAACATATTTTTTCAAAAACTCTGCTTATCTAAAAGAGAAAAAGTTATATATAGATAAACTAATTTTATCAAGACAAAATAAGTTTATCAAGAGAAAAACAGAGTTTTTCAAAACTATGCTTATCAATTTATGATAAACCGTGTTTAAACTATGTTTCTCTTATATAGTTTCATCAAGAGAAAAACTATGTTGTGGTTCAATCAGCTTGCCATAACCAAGACACCCTTTTTACAGTGTAAATGCATGCACAAAGATGCTGTGTGGGACATACTTTCATTACTCCTCCATCTGCAACTTCCTCCTCCAGCGAACTGCACGGAGAGCATCTTGAACCACTTCTGTTTTCTGTGAAACCCGCCGCTCCCGCTTGTGCACAACAACTTTCTGCACTGTCGAATTCGTTTCTCACCATCCGGGTCATTTGGATTGGCTTGTTCTGTGTCACATGGGCCGAAATTTCCTTTTGGTGTGTGATTTTGAAAACAATATATAGTAGTTTGATCTGAAATTTAAAAAAGGATAAGTAGTGTAAATATTATATTTCTCCTGTAAATTGAGATATTCCAATCAATATAAAAAATAGTTTTCGTAATATATAGGCACAATCTACTGTGAATCTGTTAACTACAATAATATATCTAAATGTAAATTGAGTGAAAATTTTACTCTCAAAAAGAGTGAAACGCTTGCAAACCACTCCCAAGATGAGTGGTTCGTACTTTAAAAGAGCAAATTTCTACTCAAAGGAGTAACAATCGCCCCAAAAAGAATGAATTTCTACTCGTTTGAGGAGTTAAATGAAGGACAACTCAGTTTGAGGAGTTAAATGAAGGACAACACAGTTTGAGGAGTTAAACGAATTAGCTTTAAGAAAAATGAGTGGAATTCCACTCTTTTTGGAGTGAAATTCGCTCTTTTAAAGTAAAACCACTCATTTTGGAAAGGTTTACCAGTTTCACTTTTGGGGAATGAAATGTTAACTTGTTATTCACACCTGAAATGAACATAATCCAAAAACGTCGTTTTATATGTACGATAATATAACACCTTTTGTCATTACTTCATTAATTTAACTAATTATTATTATGTGAACTACTCGAAATTATATCACATTAATCTGATCTTTAATATTTTTTGTATTTTTGTAAATTCAGTCACTTGATATTGATTTCAAGTGACATAGGCTTATCAATAATCAATCGTGGATTAGGCCTATGTAAACTTACCTTACAATGTATTAATTTGATTTTTAACTTACCCAGAACCACAAAATATGTCAAATTTTAATGGTAAAGAATTTGAGATCAATATTTGTTATTACGGAAAACCTGTGTCGCGTGTCAAGGAACAAGTGTCAGTACTTCGGGATAAAAGTGTAAAGAAGTGGAGCACAAAACCTTCCGTGGTTATGATAAATATTCTTATAGTTTTTTGTGAGCAGGAATAGGTGTACAAGTCAAGGTTTTGTGTGTTAAGAATAGGATCACCTGTCGGGATCACACATTATTGAGGTGAAATTTCCCAAAACTGGTGCATTTTGTAATCTTGTTGTTTAGATTAGTGTGTTCTGCTGAGGTCTCTGGGCTTTGGACCAGACTTTGGCGGGTTAAACCTGGTTTTGTGAGCGCTCAACCGTTCCACTTCCCTCAGAGCATATTGCTGGAGTGGAATTGCTTGGAGCTCCATCTGTCTGAATGCCTTTGAGCTTCAGTCTGCGGAAGCTTGCGGAGCCAGATGACATAGCTCGCTCTGAGTGCAATTTTGGCTGCTGTATCGGTTATGGCCTTTCTCTTTCCTTTAGGAATGCCCAAGGATGCCAGGCATTTGTTGACTATTTTAAATCTATAAGATTTAATTTTAAATCTAAAAATGGATTGGTCCCTAATCACAATCTTTTGGTATTTATTTTAAATCCTTGTAATTTAGAGGTAAGGTGAACTTGCCTGCTCTCCTAATCGACCCTATTTAATATTTCTGTCATGCACGAGGATTTTGCCGATTTCGTGCATGCACTTAGCCTTAGAAATGTTTTACAAACTCCCAAATTTATAGTATAGGCCTATGAGGACAGTAATTTCACAGGAAATTGTTCCGAAAATTCAAATTGTATTTTTACAGTGGCTGTTCGGTCATGCATTTTGATAATGGTCTGTAAATAAAAGGATTCTAATTGCGGAAATGACGGTCATTTCAAGACCATGGTACAAAAACCGGTGTTGAAAGCAGATATAGTCCGACGGGAGCAACAAGTCCGGGGCGGCCATAGGACGATAGCGGAATAAAGCCTGAAACTAATGTGCGTGAAGAGCAAATGAATCGAGTGCCCTAAACTTTACCGTTGTTCCCGGGACGATGAGTAAGACGGACAATATTACTTCTGCACCGGTTTTCTGCAAGGTATCAGCAGGATCTACAGGGGTCTGTAAAATTACTAATTTACTACAGTGTTACCTTTTCTATTGTGGTTTACTTTCTCTAACTGTATACTTCCTTCTTTCGTTTCTAGTTTTTTTCCTTTTTGTTTCCCTATTTTTTTCTTCTATTTTACCTTTCTTTTTTTTTTTTTTCAAATTTCTGCAGGGGCGTATAGCCGGTTTTGCCCACTCCGGATATGGCCACTGCTGTCCACTGCACGTCATCATTCCCCTATACGCCATTCGTCATCTTCTCGCACACAACCAGGGCCGTAACGCAGGATTTACTGGGGGTGTGGCAACTTCGTAAAAAATGGATTCAAGTTTTTTTTGTAAAAATGGACCTAATAACCCCTTAAAACTGGTCCAATTTTTAAATTTTTGAACTCTCTTCAACAAAATGTGGACTTTTTGTCAAAATGTCTCTATATTGGGACTTTTATCAAAATATTCACCTAAAAGTAGCCTTTTGCCCCTTTTGCACCCCCGCAACAAGACTGCAAAACAAGACCTAAAATCATAATGTGGGAAAAGTGACGCACTGGCACTTCGTCAATGACGTTCTATATATTAGAATAACCTAATTGAACATGTTTGAAACAGGTTCCAATTTTCTCAGATTTGTTTTTGCCTTGATCGGGAGGAAACGATGGGTCTGTGGGTTATTCAGCCTCCAATTAAGTGTCATGGACTGTGATAGCTGCATGGTAAACGGATATCCGCCTCTACCGTTTTGGCTATGTTTTAAATCTTGTCATTTTGTGCAACTTCCACTGTTTTGATCCGCCGGTCATGGGGCCTAACGTTTAAACAGAAGCAGAAGTGGTGTTCTTTTATATAGGGCATAAATATTGTTTACGCCGATGACCCCCCCCCCCGGAAAATTTTTTTATTTTTCGTCATATACCGTGTACCATCAAATGAGTCCAAAATTAGGACTGCTTATGTTCAAACAAATTGCAAATTAAGTATAGTCTAAATGTTTAATTTTGAAACATCAAAAGTGGTTTAATAATCTGTTTAGGCCTAGAATTGAATTGTTTTCTGGGGGCTGCATAGCCGAAGAAAAACAAAGTTTTACTGACCAATGAAAATACGGAAGTGAAATGCGGTTTGTCAAAAAATGTAAGCAATCTATACCGGAAACATTTTTGGGGCGGAATTATAAACACTAAAACTCTCGAAATGTAAAGAGTGAAATCACTCTTTCAAGGAGCGCTCTAGGGACAGTCTTTGTGGAGTTAAATTTCCCTTTTTTTTTTTAATGCAACTTTTATTCTTTACTCTTATGAGAGTGACAATTCATCGATAAGAGTAATCATAACCAAACTGCACTCTTTAAGAGTAAAAAAATTTAACTCCAACAAAGACTGGTCCCTAGAGGCACTGCTTGAAAGAGCGATTTTCACTCTACATTTAAAGGCACTATCAGTGATTTGAAATCAGAAAATAGAAAAAAAAAAAAAATCAGATTTGTGCATGTCGTATATATCTTACAAGTGCTGAGACTAAAAGCAACCTAATTAAATAATGACAAAATCAAGTATTTCAGTCATTGCTGTCCGTACGGACACTTACTGCAACACGTACTTGAATAAGGATTAATATCTTTGAACAATGCTGTTGTTTCCTTTTCTGTCAATTTTCCACTTGCAAAAAATAAGTTATGAGAATTCTACAGACTTATCCTTCACTTTTAAGCTATTTCTGCAAATTTTAAATATTATTATTTTGACTCTTTCAGGTGAAACACGGACAGTGTCTTTTATAATTGTTGACGATGTCAAATTTTAATCATTTACTTTCAGTTAACTATACCGCGTGCAACTGGTATAGGGCTTAATGCCGTTAAATGTACACTGTCTGATGATTAAGGGACGCACCATTAGATATCCGGGGGGGGGCTAGGAAGTTTAGTTTGGAGATGAATTTTTTTTTTCTCGGCTGATAAGAAGGTGATTTTTTTTTGCACAAGCTTGGGGGTTAATTTTTTTTTCTTTACAAGCTTGGGGTGATTTTTTTTTCTTTACAAGCTTGGGGTGAATTTTTTTTTAATCATTACAGTTTTGTTTTCTTTTCATCGCCAAAAGTGATTTTTTTTTTACAAGCTGGGGTGGATTTTTTTAAATCATTTTATGTTGCAAATTTGTACTATGGGGTGTATGGGCCAGCCAGAGGTTCACTTTTGAACGACTGATTGAGGACGGGGCTCATTTTGAAAGACGGTGATTGAGGAACCCTCCCTACCATGCTGGACAACTGCAATTTTGTAAGATGGACAATAAATAAATGTACTAAATGTACCCCCCTCATCCACAAACATTCTTGTCTATACCACTAGTAATTGTCAATACACATGATCATTGGTGTAAAAAATAGTTACATAGATTTTTCATTTTCATCATCACATTAACTGAAAAAAAAAACCACAAAAAATTGTTCAAAAATTGTATTCTGGTGTAAATAAAGGGCATTGTATTTGAAAGAAAAAGAAACAGAAACATTTTCCATAAACCATCAGTACAATAATATTCCCAAAGCAGAAGTCACAGCACATGTCCTCAACACATGAACATAATGCAAACAAACAGGACTGCATGGTTGTGTTCATTCAGCGTTTACAAATGAAACCCACTTATTAGGCTATCACTTCATACAATTCCAATAAGACGCTTTTGAGATAAGATTCATATCTACATTTGTAATGATAACTATTGTCTGTTCAATTAACTAGATGTCCGGTTTTTATTAAGTATTGTCAAAAAATACGCGGTTCAAAATATATCATGAAGGAAAAGTTGTGATCTTCATTGGATCCAACAAGATCATGGGTTTGTTCTCTAAATGACACTTATTTTATCTTGGACTTTTATTCAATTTACGATGATTTTTATTGGCCCAAACGACAACAAATGGGTCGTTGATATTGAATTTTGACTCTGAAAACTTTTGTGGAAACAATTTACGAACTAGGGGTGCTTCGAAGCAGTGTTATGGCCAATATTGATTCGTGACTTGACTTTGATAATTGATGGGTCATTAAATGAAAGGTGCAATACTTTGATATAAAGGTGCTGTCTTTTGTGATCAATTGGTTACGACAAGAGGATCACAAGGATCTTCTGTAATGCCGTCCATAAATTACTGCGGTTGTGTGAACATTGGATAAACAAGGTGTATTGCAAAACTTCACTGCAAACTTAAAGGTTCGGATTTGATCCTGTTGAACAAAGTGGCATTATTTGTTTCATGCGTCAAAGGGGGGCATACAATAGGCCTATTGGATCGTGTCATCCCTAACTCCGACGACAACTTTTCTACCTACAAAATGCAGTCAAGGTTTGTAACCTTCCACAAAACGTAATTAATAATGGTACCAAACCTTATTCGCTCATTTTTCAAAAAAGAGGGTCAAACACTCCGATTTCAATAGATTTTTGAAGGTGAATGTCCCATTCCTTTTGTCAGTAAAAATTGTCTCCTAGGTCAAAGATACCCAACAACTTACTTTTCGGTGATGATTTCACAAAAAACGTAATTTTGAAATAATTAATAAAAAACCGGACATCTAAGTTAATGAACAGACAGTTAAAAATGGATGTTTATATGATTATCTTAAACTTGTCTGAGAAAAGATCTTTAAATGGACACAATGGCATGAAAAAATATTCAGACATACATAAAAATAGAACCCTTCATGAAACAGTTCCATAATTGAAAACCAATTCGGCTGTTTATATTATGTAAAAACACGTAAAAACAGAGAGTTTGTGGAAATATGGCAAGTTCTGCCATGGAAAATCAATGTGTTGGCATCCTTGCGAATTGTAGTGGATTAGCCTGCTGTGTGACACAATTCAAAAGTAGTCAGTCCAGAGTTACAGGCAGGCTATTGTAGTGCAGGCTGTTAGTAAAGACACTGATCGGTCTATATAAAACGCGGGATAGCACATGGACACAATACAATGGGTGGAGCTGTGACTGCATGTTTTTCAAGGTTGATAAAATGCTTGCAGTAATGTTGCAGCTGGGGTGAGAGCGGGGCTTACAAGGAATAAATATAGTTCAGTTTTACTGTTTTTACAAATTGTAAGCACCCTAATTATTTTAAAATTTGGGGAAGAGATTTTATTAAGTGTCCAGCTCATTATATATGAATATTTTTTCATGGCACACGTGTCACTTTTAACAACCGAAGAACAAGTGGGTTGTACTGTAACACTCCAAGCATCACATTCGTGTATTCAAGAAAGACTATTGAAACACAAGAAGAAAGGACCTATCATGTAACAGTCCCATGGTTTGCACCAATTATCTTTAACAAATTTTATGTAACTGATCAATGATTTCTGAATTACAATCAATACACTCAAATAATACTCTGCGGCCATGAACATTGAAGTACATTTGTACATGTTTTCGTGTACCATACTATAGCCGTCTTTACGCACCGTAGGAGCGCGCCCCGATTCACAATCTGATGGGCACGAGTCGGAGCACTTTTAACCGCGATTATGTCCACAAGGAGCCTGCTATGAGCGATAGCTGAAACAATGGGACAACACTTGACACTTGAATCGAGGGTTAAAAGTAGCCCCGACTCGTGCCCATCAGAGCGTGAATCGGGGCTAACCCCGATGGTGTTGGTTTTGTTGTAAACACGGCTAATTGATACTAGAGTGCCTAATTATAATTTACTATTCGAGTGTTGCGTATCCATCGTACCTTGGTCTACAGGGTCACGCTTTGCAGTTTGAACCCCAATCGAAATATAGACAGTAGGGTGATCCGGTTGCTGCTTAGTTACGTCATCACTTCGATAGTGAATGGTACATTACTATGCAAAAGACCTTTGCACTGATGATTTGAGTTGAAATATGCAAGGATGTCTGCCTTTATTTAAGGGTGTTGCATTGATTGCCTGTACCCGAATGATGCCCTTTGAACAAAATGCATTCTTTGGCCACTCAAATTGATCAAAAAAGAAGTTTCTTTCACAGATGTGTTAATTTAAAAAAAACAAATACCTATTGATGTCACGTTTTTGTTGAAGTAGCTTCAGAAAATCAAACTGTTTTTGAGGTTTTCAAAGTGGTCAAAACCCCATTGACTTTACATGCAAAGCTTCGAGGTCCAGTGGCAACCTCTAAACAGTTTACGAAAATCATGTTATTTTATACCTAATCTAACCATATGAGAGTGTAGCCCATTGAAAATCAAAATTTCATATTTTTAAAATCACCCTAGATAGCGCCTCGCTACAACACATAGACAAAGAGGACTTCCCCGTCAGGTTTATACTTTGAACAGGCTTATCCCTTGGTGACAATTACCAGTGACACTTTTACTTGTCCGAATTATATGTTGACTGCCACTGTCAATAAAAAGAAGAGATCAAAAATATAGGAGACAATGCTGCCTCAAATATAAGGTGTGCCACTAAGAAAAGGTTCAAGATCAGACCCCGAGGTCACGCCAAAGTGTGAAAAAAATATTTAGGGGGTGAAAACAGTCAAAATAGATCGCACTTGTTGTTACATGAATTTATAAATGCATTTTAAAATTTTTGGGAAAAAAGGAGATTCACAGGAAACTTAGCATTACCGAAAGACCAATGATAAAGGGTGTTTTTTGTTTAAAAAAAATGAGGTCTTCGGGTGAATTTTTTTTTTTTTTACAATGTAAATGGGAATTTTTTTTTCTTGTCATCCTCTATGAGTGAATTTTTTTTATCTTTCACAGTCTTAGGGTGAATTTTTTTTTCTTTCAAACTCAAGGGTTGAATGTTGTTCTTTCACACTCTAAGGGGAATTTTTTTTTTCTCAAACTTACTAACCCCCCCCCCCGATTAATGGTGCGTCCCTAAGGCTGTTTGAGGCATTATGATTTGGTTTCTAAGGAGTAGGCGCAAGCCGATTTTAGTAACCTCGGAGATGAGGCGAGCGTGATTCGTTTGCGAGTTTAGCGGTGCCCTCGCAGATATTCATGAGCGGATTTTCCCCTCTGCGTTAGCGTCCATAACTTCGCGTTTAGAACTCGCCCGGGCGGCTTAAAAAATGCGGGAAGTTACCTTCTTGTAGCACATTCACAGCCATATGGCTGGTATCTCGGAAATCGGAATTACAGAGGCTTGGCAGTTTCTTTATGATACAAAATTCGCTGCTACAAGAATATAAGTGAGGCCGAAACTCCGACTCTTAAATTTCTTATATAAAATTAATCTAATTGGATTGCTATTAAGGACATCCAGTTAGATTAAACATGTGAATAAATTTCAATGAAATAATAGATTAACAATTTTCATCTAAATTCAGATTTGGTCCTCCATTTTATCTAAGAAATCGAGAGAGGAAACGACAATGAAATTACAATGTAATTTAAGACAAGATTTCGCCTATAAAGTAAATAAAGGCAAACGAGTCGATTCTTTTAGAGTTCATATGCCTACATGGAATAATTAGGCCTAGGTTATAATTCGAACTCGGTAAACAGATGCTAGACCTGCTTTCGAAGGAGTGGGCACCAATAGAGATGGATGGCTTAGCCTGAGTA